>JBBMKD010000044.1:5243604-5255614 GCA_037834095.1 Argya squamiceps | reverse complement strand
GCCCAGGAGTGGCTGTGCCCGGGGCGGTCTTTGCCCAGGATGGTCTGTGCCCAGGAGGGGCTGTGCCCAGAGCAGGCTGTGCCCAGGAGGGGCTGTGCCCAGGAGGGGCTGTGCCCAGGAGGGGCTGTGCCCAGGGCAGGCTGTGCCCAGGAGGGGCTGTGCCCAGGAGGGGCTGTGCCCAGGGCGGGCTGTGCCCAGGGCGGGCTGTGCCCAGGGCGGGCTGTGCCCAGGAGGGGCTGTGCCCAGGGCAGCACAGCAGGCTGTGCCCAGGAGGGGCTGTGCCCAGGGCAGCACAGCAGGCTGGGCCCCAGCAGGATGAGGCTGATGGGCAGTGATGGGGCTGCCAGGCCACGCTCTGGCCCAGGGCACACCAAGAGCCAGGGCTCACAGGGTCACCCCACAGTCCAGTTCGGTCTCTGCAGAGCTCTGCCAAGGGCTTTCGTGGAGATGCAGAAATGGATGGTTGTTATTTACTGAAATATTAGGGGAAATTAAGTAGGCTAAGCTGTAATCTTCTTACAGCTGCATTTTAAAACAGAATTAGTTTTTTTAATAAAATAAAAGCTCAATTTATAATTATTTTTATTTTAGAAATAACATTTTGTGTTCTCCTGTGCAGCAAACCCCTGGGCTACAGAACCCTCCTGATTTCGAGAGAAGCTGCAGGGTGCTGTGTGCAGGGCACTGTTCTTGGGTGGGTTTGCCTGGATGGCTGTGGGATGCAGCTCAGGAGAGTGCTCTGCGTGGGGAATTTGATGGGAGTCCTTCATGTTGCATCCCAGAGGTGTTCCCCCAACAGCTGTGCTGCCCCTGCTCCTGTCTCATCCCACTGTTCCAGCATGCTGCTATGGTGTGTTCAGGCTGCCCTGTAGGGCTCCTTGACTTTCTGTTGCCCTTTGACCTTGGACTTTCAGTCTGGAGGATTGTAGGAGGCAAATCCTTCAAGGGTAATAAATTCTCAGTATTACTGCTCACATAGCAGCTATTGCTTGGCTGTTCAGAGCAGGGGGCCATGGCAGCATTTCTGTATTGGGTGGTTCCCCCAGAATAGGGACCCAGGAGGTCTGGGAATTGAATTAATCAAGCAGTATTTCAGAAGTGAGCAATTAATGGGAATCTGCAGCCTTATAACAGCCTTCCAGGGCCTAAAGGGGCTCCAGGAGAGCTGGAGGGGGCCTTAGGACAAGGAATGGAGGGACAGGACATAGGGAACAGCTTCCCACTGCCAGAGGATAGGGATGAGTGGGTGACTGGGGGATGTCTTTTGGAGGATGTTTTGCCCTTTAACCTCCTGAATTAAAAATAGGATTTGAAATACAGAGTACAGGTGACCTTGTGTTGCCCGAGTTGTTCAGGTTGTCCCAAAACATCTGATGCACCAGTGCAGCTGCCATGGAGTCAATGGGATGGTGCCATCACCAAGGAATGCAGCTGGTGAGAAGGACTGGGCTGAACTGGGAGGGGGATTGTTCACTGGGTGTTTTACTGGCAGCAGGAGCTCTCACAAGCAAGTGAATTAAACAGGTTAAGTCAAGAAGGTTGAACATCTTCCTGTTAGAGCTGCCAAAGGAAATGCTCAGGAGCTGAGGAGTGCCTGGGTTTCCTGGCACCATGGTCTGGAGAGGGGCAGACAGCACCAGGATTCTCCTTGGCCAAGTGCTGCTCCAGCTCTGGGGGCCCGTTTGGTGACAGTGGAGGGAGTGGGGATGTGTTTATCCCTGTTCCCAGGCAGTTATTCCTTGGCAGCTCAGCAGCTCCAGGCAGGCAGAGAGACCATTCATTCCCCACTCGCTGTGTGTCTTTCGACTTAGTTAAATCCACTCTCAGCAAAGCTAAACTGTTTGGGAAAAAGATTAAACCAGACAGTTTGACTAATTGAAAATGAGGGAAATCCTCTGTGACTGTGAACACTGGGTGTGCTTTGTACTGTATTCTGCTTTTCTCTAAGCTAAATCATTCTTCTCTCTGTGTGTATATCTACAGATAAAGTAGATTAACTTGTTGTAATCTTAGCTACTGTTTTAATAAGGCAAAAGAACATTTTGTTACTGTTGATTCCTGGAGTCCTTGGAGAGGAAAACCTTCAGGAATACTTGTCAGTAATGATTTTTAAGGGCAACCCACAACCCTGATTTTTCAAAAATTAATTACTTGCTGTGCCCATATGCCATGAATGGAATTGGTCAGTCAAAAAGTAGCTGGAATGAAAGGGAAAGCAGGGGCAAGGCATGTTGGCATTGCTGGGATGGTTGGCCACTGGCTGATAATTTAAAGTAGAATTAAGAAACTGATGTTTCCAACAGAAAAATATATTTCCAGCCATGGTGGAAAGCTGAATTTCAGAAGTGCTGTTCCATCTGTTGCTGAGGATGTCCCACTGTGCAGGTAACAGTCCAGTAAAAAATTCAATAGGGAATTTGGAATCTTTTAGGAAGCACACAGAGAAACATTCAACAACACTAAATTAAGATACACATTTACCTGCCTCTTTTTCCTTTGTGATTTGTACAACAGTTGCTTATTCTTAAATATGCTTGGTTAGATGTGTTCTTATTCTTCTCCTGCTTCCAAGCCCTTTCATTTTGTTTCTGCAATGAAGATGTAACAATTTATGACATCACATTAATATCCATGGCAACAGCCTGTAAAGTGAACAACATATTGCATTTGCATTGCAGAACCAGCGGTGAGGGAGACGGCTCCTGCTGAAATATGGATATGGGAAAGAACTCCAGCAGTGAGCACAGGGGGTGCCTGCGAAGGGAAATTCTTTTGTAGTGGTCAAATGTGGTCAGTTGGCTCAGATTTTAGCATCTTTAGGAGTCCCATGTGCAGAGGAGTCAGAAGTTGCAGCGTTTTTTTTATTGAATAGAAAGTTTAATCACAGCTTTCTATTCCTGGGTGTTCCTCTGGGAGCCTGCTCACCCCCAAGGGAATCCTGCTCACTTGGGTTCTTGTTTGCAGTAACTCTCAAGGAGAGATTCTTACAGGAGAGATCTTACAGAGCAGGACTGGCTTTAAATTAGTAATTGCTGTATGTATGTTCAGCCTTAAAGATCACCAGAAAAGCTGAGTACTTAGTAGTCTAAATCTGTAAAATCTTGCAGTTTAGTTTATTAGTGTGTGGAATTCCAAGGACTCCTCTATTTCAGAACAGCTCTCCAGTCCTCAGTAATTTGTTTTTTCCATTCCCAATGCCATGTTGTGTCTTCCTCATTATTTTTCTCCTGTAATACCTTCTGTTTATAAACACGAGTAAATAAACATATTATTATAAATAAGAATGTGCTGCTGAAGAAATAGTTTTTCTGTCCCCATCTGAAAGAGCATCTGCAGTAGTCCCTGCTTGGAAAGGCAGGGATGGGAAGGGAGAGGGGTTGTTTTCCTACCCCGAGGTTTTGGTAAATGTTTGGGGCAAGTATCTGTTCAGCCAGCAGAAGTAATGGACATCAGGATTTTCAGGGATCTTCAGCAGCCTTTCCCAAGGGATCACACATTTGATCAGATTATTTTTCAAGGAAGTTTCTCTGCTTTCAAAGCTGTTTCATGTGAAGGGTTTCATTTTAAAAGGAGCACTTAACACTGTCCCCACTTCAAACTTGCTCTCTCCTAATATGTTTATTATTGCATGTGGGTAATTTTTTTTCCCCTGAAGTTTTATTTTTAGCCTGTGTGATCTCAGATCCTTTTCTTAATCGAAACAGCAGCTCCTGGGTGAAGAGCCCAGGCCGGGTCCCAGCCAGCTCCCTCTGCTGGCTTCCTTAGAGGACAAAAATAGATTTAAAAACCTGCTTAAAAACCTGCTTGACATTCTGCTGCCTCCAGCTCGTGCCCTTTGCTGGCGGAACACAACACAAAACTGTTATTTTGCTTTTGCTTCCGTTCAAGTAGCAGCAAACTGCAGTAAACATTTGCTTACAGAAGAGCACAAAGTATTTTGGCATGTTTTGTGGGGAGTAAAGAACAAACAAAATGACAAAAATATGCTTCTTCTGTCTTTGAAGTCTGTTCTGCGTTTTTATTCTGTGCCTGTGGTTTTGGAAGGCTCCTGGCCTCTCCAAAAAGACAAGGATATGAGGGAAAAGGTTCTCACTGGCACATTTATAAAAAGATATTTCATCTACACTGTACTTCATACCTCAACTTAAGATGAATTTTCAGGAGTTTTTTTTAATTTCCAAAAATTGTTGCAAAACTCACAGTCTTTTCTTTTGAAAGTATTTTTTCTAAGTATTTTATTTACAAGCATCAAGTCTGACCATAACAATTTTTGCAGTGATGTTGGTTATTGCTCAAGCTTCACCCTCTGTTTCTGAAGTATATAAACCTTGTAAGCTGAAATTTATTTTCTAATTGATAAAAATCTGAAGCTGAAAGTTACGTCTGGAAAGACCTACAGGATCATGTTATGGTTTGGATTGGAAGGGATCTTTGCTTAACTTTGCTACTCAAAAAAACCTGCCAGCAGTATTAAATTTGGGGTTGCCTGCTGCTAGCTCTTGCTTTTATATTTTTGGGGATTGTTGGTTGGGGTTTGGGTTTTTTGCATCCCTCAGCCGTTGCTGCAGCAACTTTTTTAGTACACAAATTGAAAAGTCAATTTTGTTGTTTATTCCTGTGTAAAGTATAATGAATTCCAGCAGGGAGGTAGGAAAACAAGTAGTAAAATAAGCTTTAAAACATTCGTTTGAAAGTATGTATAACCTAGAAAAAATATATATTTATTCATATATTTTCCTATTTTCAAACAGTAACATGAAGAGGACTCATCTAAAATGTTCCATGTATAATGGAATTAGTGTTGTAGTTCACACGTACAACCTTTGGCTATTTTATGTGGGGCACATGACGTGTATTTAACACCGGAAACTGCTCTAAAAATATTTCCTGTATCCCTTACTTAAATCCAAATCTTGTTTTCTCACAATATAGCATTACAAGTAAGTTAAGGAAAAGATTTTTTTAACGAAAAATGTTATTTCTATAACCATTAGGTTGGGAAAAAAAAGAAAAAAGAATGAAGATAGGATCCTGGGAGCTGCAGGTAGTGATAAAGGACCAAAAACAAGTGTGAACTGAGGAAAAATAAGCACAATTCTTAATTTTTATGCAGAAGGGTAAACTCAAATTTTAGCCGATGGAAACCCAAATGTTGACTCGGTTAAGTCAGCATACAGCTGAGATGGAAATATCACCAGTCCTTGTTCCGCAGAGCAGAGCCCAGCGGGGTGGAAGCAGCGCTCGGGGGGCCTGGGGAGGTTGGCACGTTACACCCGGGATTTCTCCATAAACGTCTCCTTGGATGTGCTGGAGATCTTGTCTTTCCTCCAGCTGTCACCTCAGCATATCAATTAAAGGCTGTGGCACGCAGCACGTCGTGCAGCAGCGAGGAATGCTGCCCGAGCTGCCTTCCTGCGGGATGTGAGGGTGGACATTCATTCCCCGGCCGTGGCTGTGCCCTCGGGCCGGGGCCGCGCTGCCCTACCTGGGCGGCCGCGGGCAGTGGCCCCATGGCGGTCACTGCGGCTGTGGCAGGGACTCGTGTCCGTGTCCCCTTGGGCACGGCAGGGACTCCTGTCCCTGTCCCCTCGGGCACGGCAGAGAGTCGTGTCCGTGTCCCCTTAGGCACGGCAGGGACTCGTGTCCGTGTCCCCTTGGGCACGGCAGGGACTCGTGCCCCTGTCCCCTTGGGGCATGGCAGGGACCCGTGCCCCTGTCCCCTCGGGCACGGCAGGGACTCGTGCCTCTGTCCCCTTGGGCACGGCAGGGACTCGTGTCCCTGTCCCATTGGGGCATGGCAGGGACTCGTGCCCCTGTCCCCTCGGGCACGGCAGGGACTCGTGCCCCTGTCCCCTCGGGCACGGCAGGGACTCGTGTCCCTTGGCCGGGGGAAGTCCTGGGATGCCGCCGCAGCGCCCTGTGGATGTGCGGACGGATCAGCGGGAGGCACGGTCAGCGGGCGGGGTGGGATTGGGAATGGGAATGGGAATGGGAACGAGGAGGGACAGGATTGCAGAGTGTAATCGCCTGTCTGGAGCCGTGCGGGCGTTCCTGAGGCAAAGCCCTGTGTGGAAGGGCAGGGAGAGCTCAGCCCGGTGCTGCTCTCCCAAGTGAGCTGTGCTCCAGCAGTGACGTCCCGCATACTTGGGAAGTGAGGGAAGACTCCGGGTGCCTTTCGCTTTCCAAGTAGGGATTAATAGGGACGGCGTTTTTCCTCAGAAGCCCCGTCTTAATCGGGGATGGCTGAACTCGCTCTGATATCTCCGGAGAGATTCGCCGCCCTCGTACATTCCGTCACCTCCAGGAGAGCTCTGGGAATGCAGTGTCCCATCAGTGCTAGTAAACACCAGTTGTGTTTGGAGAGGAAAAATACAAGTCCCGCTCATGCTGAGGAAGGTCTCCCTGCTGCACATCCACTGCAGGAATTCCATATTCTTTGAACCTGGGGAGATCAAAAGGCAGAAGTGGGGGTTGCAGCTAATGTGTGGAATTGAGGGTCATGCTGCCTGCAAGGCCCAGGTGGTCACTGGAAATGGAAATGAAGAAAACGTGGGAGATTTGGAAGGGGAAAGAAGAGAGCAAATCAAGTTGGGAGAGTACAGGCTGTTTCTCGGATTAGGAAAGCACAGTATACTTTTGAAAATTTTATTTTTCTTCAGAGTTTTTTGGGTTGCTTTTATGTTCTTCTGACAAACTACCTTTAATGTCTTTATTCAAAAGAGTTGAAGATGTAATGGAAAATGAAAAGTTCAGAAATGTGAGAGGAAATTCTAGAAACTCCCAGGAGTAAAGTTAAGAAAATACTTCTTTTCTACTGATATCCTTAGCTTGGAACATTTTAGGAAATTATGGTGAGAATCTCCCCAAACCTTTAGTGCCTTTTCACTGTGGTCAGGTTATGCTTTTCATTTATAGGAAATACCTCTGCAAAGAAATATAAAGTGGCTTGGAAATAATACTGCTTAACACAAACGCATGGTGGGACAAATGAAGCAGCATAAATCAGGGATTGGAGGGATTTTCTGGCATGCAAGAGCAGGTTTCCCATTGCATACAATTTCTGCTTTCCTTTGGGAAACTGCTTAAACCACGTAAAATTGTGTCTTATTTCTGTTCCTTTTACTCTTTCTGGTGTTTGTAGAAAGCATTCAAAGCAGAAACCACACGGCAAATCCGTGGTTTGATTTGGAATCTGTCCTGTCTCGGGAGTGAGCAGCTCAGCTCTCTGCACAGCTCATCTGCATTCCTGCAGAGAGAGCAGACTCGAGCTGTAATTGCACAGAAATGCTCGTTCTGATTTCATAGATAATAATTTTGGTTAACCAAGCTGCTGAGAAACCATCCCCGTGAAGATTTGGCAGTGGTGTGCTCTGGTGAAAGGCAGGAGAGGCTGTGCGGGAGCACAGGAATGTGAGCGTGTGGGCCAGGGAGAGGATGTAACATTTAATGTGTATTTTATAAAAAACAACTCTGTACCTACCAGGATGGAGGAAGCGATAAAAGTATTACTTTAAGTAGTGCTAACACAATCTAAGTGCAGATAGTTACCTACCATCTGTTTTTCAATAAATAGCTATTATGCTAATTTCTGTTTCAATGCGCAACAATTAAAGCCTCGGAGTATTCCTGTGATATTCAACAGCTGTTGCCTTTGAAGGTTTTATTTATCCTTCTGAAGTGCAACAATTTTAGTTTCATAGTCAACTCTGCTTGCAAGTGTTGGTTTTTATATCGAAAATTGCGGTGCATTGTGATGCAAACTCGGGTCGTGCCTGAGCAGCAATCTCTGGGCATGGTCTCCATTAATACTCTGATTTTCCTGCGAGCTGTTAAGGATACCTTGGGAGGATGCAGATTGGAAATGCTTCTCTGCATGTCCAGTGAATATTCCCTGTGTTTGGAAAGGGAGAACACAAATGAATCATTCTGGGGAGCATTTTCACTGTTTTGGTTCATTTTGTAATGAGCTGACTTGGGGAAGGGAGCCAAGATGGATTCTCAGGCCTGTACGAGTGAGCAGCACAATTTCCCTACGATCATAACCAGCACAAGGAAATTAGATCTCTAAGTGGGTTGAATCTGATTTAGTAATAAGTCAATTTAATCGCTAATGACTTCAAACACAGATTTTACAAGGTGATCAATGGCAGTATAGCAATGATCGATCAATGGCGTTGTCTTTAATTGGATTTTTATGGGTATAATATAGTTTTTCAGAATTAATGTACCATTGCATTGTGTTGTTACTCTCTTAACTCATTTTTTTAGGAGAAATGATGCTTCAAAATGCTCGTTGGTTTTTGAAATATTGTTTTAAGGGCATGTTAACAAAAATACAAATGAAAAATTAAATGCTTGCTTGTAGTAATTTTGTATCTGATTTTGTTGGAGTTGTTTAGCCATGTGTTTTTAAAACATGGAAAAAACCCCACATCCTTCATATTTCATGACAACGAGGAGGCAAAATATCAAAGGCTGGGAAGGAGCATGTGCTGCTCTGAATGTGAATCTTGAGGAGCTGAATAAGTCCCCGTCCTCAGCAGTTTGACATAGTAATCTTCCCTGGAAGTAATCTCCTTGTCCCATGTGTCCTGCTTTAATCTATCAGTATTTCTGCAGTGTGCAGCAAGAAATTGATTTTCAGTAATTTTAATGGCTGAATAACTGGTGCTGTCCCAGAGTGTTTTTTCATATTTGCAGTGGCCAATGTGGAAACTGAGGGCAGTGTTCTGGATAATGGGTTTCATTAGCTCTGATGCCTGAGGTAAAAAAGCAGTAGGTGGGAATAAAGCCTTGTTTTTGATGTCTAGACGTTCATTTCAGCTGTTGCTGCAATATGATACATTAAAAGGAAATATGTAACATAGCTCTGAGGAAATATGTATTCTTTGAAACTAATTCTGCTTTTAAACTGCACAAGGCAGTGTGACCTGAATTATTAAAATGTGGGTGGCTGGATTTCTTAAAGGTATAACTGTCTTTGCAGCACCGACACAGCCTCGACTTGCCTCCTCTCCTTCCTTCCTATATTTCTTTTAAGTAAAATATGTCAGTTTGGTCACTGAAGCAGAACAGAGATCTTATTATCTTTCCAGTATCTCTGCTGGGAGACCTAAAATTATTGAAGTATTTGCTTTGATATTTTGCTGTGACTTCTCTCCTTGAAATTTTTATAATGGATCTTTTTTTTGAGAACATGGCTGGCTTCATAAAAATTGTTGGACACTTTGAAGACCTTAATATCTCTGACTTGAAAATAAAAAAGATCCCAAGCCAACTAAGCTGCTCATTAATGTATGTTTAAATTATAAATTTCCCATGTAAGTCTAAATTATTGTAGTTGCCTTTCATTCTTTTAACATCTGATCTGCTAGAATAAACATAAAAATCAGCACAAACGTTTTATTTATTTTTTGAACCTATGAAAAAAAATCATAACAAATGCCTAAAGACTTTATATACGAAGGCTGTTGATTAATTCCCATTTTGTTTGAACACCAGCAGTGAGATTAACACCTCCACTGTAATCCATTACAAGTGTCAGGTACACGCTTTTCTTGGTTTTGATTTTCTGCTATTCTTAATAATTTTTTTTCCTGAGAATCCAGATTTTTAGAGACAGAATATTCATAGACTTAGTGGTTTATTTTGGGAGATGATTTCATTAAAAACAAAACCAAAACCAAAACAAAACATAACTACAGGAAAGCAGTTGCTTCTTTTGGTGAGAAATGATGTGGTGAAGTTCTCCCTCTTGCAGGGCAGTGAGGAGATGACCTGCCTGTTTAAGCAAACCCTTCTCCCAGGTGTACAGAGGCTTGGATAGGGTAGTTAACACATGCAGAAATATATTATATATGCACTCAGAGCTATAGCTATGTGTGTGCATAAACCTGTCCCAGTGGAGGACAGATCACTGGTGAGAAGGGCCTGGGCTCCTGGAAGTCTCCCAGCCTGACACCTGCCCAGGATGGGATTGCTGCAAACGGGGATCACATTATCCACGGCTTTGTCTGCCCATGGCCTGGCAAACAGCGACCCACAGATTGTCCCCTCTGCTCTGCTGCCTCTCCAAACTCTCTCCTCTGCTCTGACTTCCATGGAGGAAAATGTAGTTTGTGCTCTGTTGTGCTTTCTCTCCCTGAAACATTCCCTCTGTCCTTGACTGTCCCCCTAGAAGTTCTCTGTTTTGGAAGATGCCTTTCACAGCTGTTGTTCAGTGTTGCATTTGTTGCATTTAAAGAGAAATATTTCAACTGAAGTAACAGAAATGCCTCCAGGAAAGGCCACAGGTATTCCCATGTTTTGGAACCTGTGCAGCACCTGTGTTCTGCTGGCTGTGCCTGGAAATGCTATCAGGAACATGGGGGAAACCAGAGAGGGGCTAGAGTTGAATGTTTTGAGTGTTAAAAGCATTAGAAATCATCATGTAGACGACAGAGACTATTTCCTAGGCTTCAATTTGCTATAAAGAATTTAAAATGCTCTTCAAAATCGAAAATCTAGTTAAATTATAAGTGTCAGGAACTTTGGAATTTACAGGGATAGTCTAATATTTAGTGTTTTGCCAAGCTTTTTTATTGGTCACCATATGCATCCTGAAGTTGTAACTTGCTCCAGTCATTTCAACACTTTTCTTGTGAAGTCTGGATCAGGAAGCCAAAGAGCAGAGAGGAAGTGAAATGGTGTACTTCTAATATTTGCTCCTCATTTTTATGCCATCAGACATATGTACATGCTCTTAATTGTAAGATGTACTTTTTTAGCAGGATAAAGAAGCATTAGAGATAATTACAGTAAGTATAGTGCTTTAATATATCTGGGATTAGAGGCATTATTTATTATAGGAAAATGGTTATGGCAATGTCTTATGATATACTTAGAGTTAAATTTAATAGGGAAGTAATTTTATTTCCATTTCATATATAATTTATGTGAATTCTGTGTACTAAGGAAGGCAGTTTGGAAAATTAGAATATTGAGGGTTGATACCACTGCAGACTTTCCCCTGTCCCACTCCACTGCTCCTCCTCAGCCAGTCTGACCTCATGGCACACTTGACCCTCGGGACTTGTCTGCAAGGTTCACATTACTTTTTTTTTTTGGACACCTTCCTCCCAGCCTCTGCTCAGTGCAGGACAGCCATGGATGCAGCTGTGGTGGTGGGTAGGGAAGGGGGAGTGCTGCCAGTTTCCATTCCCTCATCCAGTCCCTCCTGCTGGGAGTGTAGTGCTTTCATGTCTGGGATTGTGGAGGAATAACAGGCTGGAGTAGCCCAGGGAAACTGAGCAGGGAAAAAGAATACAGGTCATATCTAGACACAAAAGAATTCTGGATTAAAATTATCCCAACTGTGCAGAATATTACATTCAATGGTGTAAAGCAGTGTGATCTGATCTGAATTCTTCTGAAATGCCGAAATTATACTTGCAGAAAATGGTTCTGACAGATGCT
Source organism: Argya squamiceps (assembly GCA_037834095.1). NCBI lineage: Eukaryota > Metazoa > Chordata > Aves > Passeriformes > Leiothrichidae > Argya > Argya squamiceps. The sequence goes on along the minus strand of JBBMKD010000044.1, from coordinate 5,244,160 downwards.
ATAAACTGTGACAGGGTCCTGTTGGTCTGCTGTGTATGCCTGGGAGTAGGTAAGGAGTTAGAACTGAGAACTTCAGAACTGGCGGTGGGAACTTTCCTGTGAAATCACAGACTTGATTCATATCTCCCCTATTTTGCATGAAGTTCCTGAAGCAGGGCAATGCTGGCAGTACAGCCTACGATAAACTGAAACTGGACAAGAGCTCACTGCTGTGTAAAAGTGAATTTATTTTGACTTTTATGGGCTCTGTCACAAGTTTGATTTTTAAATTTAAATACTGAATTTTCATGCAGGTGTGATCTCTCATAGTGTAACTAATCTGTAGCTTTTCATATATTTGAGGATTATGTAATTTTAAAGTGCAAGACTGTACCTGCCTTGCAGCTTCAGGGACATCAGTCGTTGTGAGCTGTTGAGAATTTATACATCAATAGTTCTGACCATGCACGGGGGTCCGAGTGCCTTAAGCACAGTGTTTTCCCCGTGAAAGCCGAGGCCACGCGGAGCTCTGTGCAGCAAACAGCCATGGCACATGTTTACCTATATAACAAACCTG
>JBBMKD010000044.1:5200425-5243504 GCA_037834095.1 Argya squamiceps | reverse complement strand
TCGGCGTCATGCAGGGCTTGCAGGCATTACAGGGCCTGCAGCGGTTTCTAAGGAAAATATCCTTGGATGCTGCTTGTGCCCAGGGGCACAGGGCTGTGTCTCCATTCTCCCGGCAGGTCCTGTGCCGGCCGATAAGGTGATTTAGGTACTAAAACCTGCCTTTTCCGTTCTGCGCGAAGAGAGAGGCTCTGTTACCGACATTAGCATATCACAACATTGCACATGCAAAAAATGTGCCTTTTCTTGTCTGAGTGTGAGTTACAGCTCCTGGAGAAGCAGCAGACAGTGGCTCGAGGCTTTGAAGGCTGCTGGCAATATTAGTATTTTCCATGGAGCTCTAACTCTTTAGAAGCTTGCTTTTAAACATGGTTGTAAACTATACTGAGATAATCATCTGTGTGTGATAGACGCGCTGGCTGGGAGGTCTCGTCCTGCAAATTGGCCAAGGAGGGGTGTGAAGTATTCAGTGCTTAACTTGCAGTAGAATTTTATGTTTGGACTTTTAAAGATCTGCCGACTACTCCTGTAAAATTGAAATGACAGAACTCAGACAATTAACTAATTCTTAGTCCTTGAAAAAGTTGTTTTATCATCTGTTTTCACTCTTCGTCTTCTAGCTGAGTAAGATTTAGAATCTGGTACAGGCATACCAGAAATAGTGCTACTCCCGGTAGTTTTAGCACCCAAAAGCCACGAGTAAAGACAGCAGATATTTCTGAGGTTCGTCTGTCCTTCAGGTGACTAATTCAGGCTGCACTCTACTATGAGAGATAATGACACTTACTTTTTTAAACTCTAAAATCTCTGCAGTTCGGTCCTGAGTGTACAGTTTTTATTTTGGCACAAAATCTGCTGTGTATTGCTAAAACTGCAATAGTTGGAGTCAGTACAATGGAGGAATTGCACTTGAGTGTGACAGCGAGAGGTTCAGGGGAGTTGTTTCATGTTGTTTCAGTTATGTAAATTGATTTTACACCTTTAATGATTCACTTTGTTTCTTGATTGTCGGCATCTGTGGTTAAGTTTTAAAGGATCTCTCAGCAGTGGTGGCAAAGAATGATCGTGCATTCCTCACCCCTGTGCTTGCATACTGAATGCTACAAACAAATGGGTTCCCTTTTATGTTTTTGTGTTAGTGTGGTGGTTGTTTTTTTTTTAATTCAAAGGCTGCATCTTTGGCTGGCAAGTAAAGATTAAAGCTGCTTGAGTGATATAGGCAATAGTTGAAATAGTTTAATGAAACATGCTACTTTGAAAATTAAAGCTGTTGAAGATATGATTTGGATAAATGTTTGTTTTTCCCTATTCTAAGCATGTTGACATTTTGTGTTTTTGTAGTGGTGGAAGAAGGTTTCTGGGAGAATGGACTTTCCTATGAGTGTAGGACCCTGCTCTTCAAAGCAATTCATAATCTTCTGGAAAGGTAAGAAAAATCTAGTGCTCTCAAATATTTCATTTTGATACTTGAAATCATACACGATACCTATAGAGCAATTATATTATTATGGATCCTAAACTACATTTTTTTAGAGTTAAGACCTTGAATCCAAGAGAACAGGATCAAGATGGATCTCTTAAGTCACTGGCTCTGGTAATTATCATCAAATACTGTGCAAAGTAATTAAACACTCACACAAACAATAATGTTGATACATATTTCTGCTCAGATTTTTGCTATGGAGCTATTTTAAAAGCCGAAAAAAGGGAAGTTTTCACTTCTGGAAGTGCTTAGAGAGTGTAATTGTATCTGACCTTCAGTGCCTTGATGAGGTTAAATGATACATATCTTAAAAGCTCTTAACTCTCTTCTCTCAATTATCGTGGTTATGTGCATGTTAAAATTTGACTACATTTGTGCACAATATTCAGGGTGAAGCTTAACAGATCCTGGCTCTGATGAACCATATATATTATATATATCTATGTGACTTGGCTGCAGAATTATTCTGTGATTAGTTAATACACTTATGCCTTTTTCTTCTTAATCTAGCTATCAACTTTTAAGATTACTGAAGATTATCTTGTTCTTATGCCCATTGAGTGGGACATGGCATCTTGGGCTATATAATTTTATTCTTTCTGTTTCTGCACTTCTTCAGGTCATGATCACCTTCCTGTATTACATCCTAGTTCTTACAGATTTGGATATCTTCCATTAATTATTAAATGTATTTAGACTATTCCCACTTTCTCTGAGGTAATAATAGCAATAACAACAAAATAGAATGCACCTTTGTGTTGCAGTAATTTTGTAGAATGCAGCCTTGGATATTTTTTCTTTCAGAAAATAAGCAAATGGAAAAAACACTTTCATCTTGTCTCATTTGGTGTCCTGTTTGCTTTGATGTAGATTTACTGGTTATGAGGTTTGCATTATGTTCCTGAGGCTGTTTCCATGGGGTAACTGAGTTACCTGTGTGCATATCTGCAGGTACAAGGATTTCTTGCTGTATTCCCTCTTTTCTATTCCATCAGTCTCTTTAGGGGATTTTTACAGAAATTGTAGGCTACTTAGAGTGAACGGAAGTATAAAAATTAAATTCCAAGTCTAGTATGTTCATTAGTTCTTTTGTAGCTTTATAGTATAAAAGGGAAAATTAATTTGATATGTGTTTATTAATCTGTGGTACCCAGCCAGCTGACTTTTAAGTGTAAAGTGGCTAATTTTATTCTTTAGACCTCTTTAAACTTGTGAAATAAATTTAATTTTTTTTTAATATAACTTAATTGAAATCAGTTGGCAGAGTCAACAGAACTGTTCTGTCCAGCTGTGACTGGAAAGTCTTTTTCTTCCAGCAGTAGTTGGTGAACACACCTCAGGTGTTTGCTGAGAGCCTCAGTTCATATCCTGATAAACTGAAACAATTCATGTCACGATGAGCTGATATGATTAATGTCGTGATAAGATGATATGATTAATGTTTTGATAAGATGATATGATTCATGTTATGATGAGCTGATAGGATTCATGTCGTAATGAGCTGAGACAACTCTGCTGGAGTCACAGCCTTGGACATGAGCATCTTCTTGCTGCTCTGCTTATGACAATTTTTACAGTTTCATTGAATTTACTTCAAGTTGTTCACTTTTTGTCTTTTTTTTTTCCTGACCTACCAAATATGACCTTAACATCATAATTACGTCATTTAAAGTAATAGCAACATGTGTGCAGGCTTTATTAAATAGCAGTTTAAACTTTAAAGCCCTATTTTATCCGATGTTTAGGAAAAGCCCCATTGATAAAGCAGGAGGCTCGAATGCATTTCTGGCCCATCAGTGCCGGGGCTGGTGCCGGCGGCTGCGGTTTTTGTGGGGTTTGGGGTTTATTTCATGTTTATTTTGCTGGAGGCTGAGGGGGCTCGGCCGTTGCGGGAAGGAAATGGCGGGAGGCGGAGTCATGAGGGGGGAGCGGCCCCTCATGGAGGAGCCCGAGGGACCTGGGGGACAGCACGGGGCAGGAAGGGAGCAGTAGCGTCTGCTTTTACCTAACACAGGCAAAGGCAAATAAATGGGCCTTTACACAACTGATTGTGAGTTTTTTGGTTATTTTTTTTCCCCACCCCCTTTGTACGCACACTAATGCTCAGTGTATGTTAATTAGCAGTGTAGAAAACATTACAAGATTTGAGGGATGAGTACTCAAAATATTACGGTGTCGTTTCGTAACGGTTGGTGTGCCCTTGGCAGGTCATTTTTTCATGGAAAAATCAGAAATACAGGAGGTCAGGCGCCAGTGAAGTGCTGGAACAGCTGCACCGCTGAGGGAGGGATCGCCCAGCCCTGAAGAGGGAGAGAAGCCAGGCCTTGCAGGGTGTTTCATGTCCTTATATCATTAAATAACTGCTTTTTATGACCATATATCGGGGTGGTTTTTTTTTTTACACAAGTCCATTGTTACAGCTCACTGTGAAAGACTAGTTACCTTTAGTGCTTATCCAGCAAAAATAACCATACTATCATTAACTGCCCACCTGGCTGCATCTGAGATCTGTGCTGCTGCAGGCATGGCTCTGATTTTATATGGGATTATTCCTTAAATAACCCATGATTTAGTTTAGCATGGAGGGTTGACTGATTTTTAAGGACAAATCTTCCCATGAAGACTTTTTGTCTAGGAAAGCAGCATTAGTTTGAGGCAGTTAAACCTGCTGTGGTGAGACATAGCGATGTGGCATTGAAGTGTGTGTGATGGGAAGAGTTTATTACTTTTTTTTTGCTACTACATACTATTTTCTTTAGGGATCTGTGTAAACTTCACAGACTTCCTTTTGTTTGTATAAAACATGCTGGCGCTGACAGACTCTCTGATAGCAAATATTTCCTAGGGAAATAGTTGCTGAAGCTTTTTTCTCCCCCCCTCTACCAATGTCTTTAGATCTCTGCTGCCTTAGCTTTCATATTCAGTTTAAGATATTGGTTATTCAACTGAAATGGATTATTTTTGCTTTAATTGAGAAAGTGCTGGTAGAATTTTCTTCAGCTTTAACTTTGGAAAATCCTGCCAAGTTTATACAGAAAAATTAGGAGCGTATTAGTATTTACGTTGTGAGTCATCCATTTCCTATCTGTGTCTTCTAGGTATGCTTTTGAAGTATAGATCACACAGCTTTTTTGAACCTTGCAGAAAGTACTTGCCCAGAAAGTTTCATGTGATTTTTAATATTTTTTTCCCTTTGTTTTGGCTAATCTTTAGCAGCTGCTATAGAAATAAACTATTGGAAAACTTAGAAGGGTGGAAAAATCCAGTTCTTTCATCTAAATAAAAAATACTGAATAGATGTGAAATACACAGGCAAGGCTTGCATATTACTTGTAACGGTGTATAAACCACCAGCAACAAATAACCAGTTTTACAGAATTTTTGAAGCATATTATTTATCTTACTGAAAAATATGCTTTGATTATGAATTTCTGTGTGTGGTCCCTTGGGCAGCATGTTTGAGTACATGTTTAATGTATGAGGCATACTCAGAGTTGGCAAATTGCTCCTGTGATTCATCTGCACAGGTGGACCTAGAAAGGCACCAGGCACTCCCTAACTTGTCCATTTCAATTGGGTATTGATCACTTTGAGTCCTCACTGTTGGGGTTTTTTTGAAGAGAATATGCAATTTCTAAAAAGAAACTGTGGACTTCCAAACGGACCACAGAAAATGGAACTTACTGCTCTAATTTTGGTGATGTGGGAGTACATTTGATGTCGAGAGGTTTTCTGACAGAGGAAACAGTAATTATGGGAGTTTCAGCACCTGAAATCATGCTGGGGATCATGTGAAGAGAAAATTGAATCATTGTTAATATTTCCTTAATGCAACTTTCTGTCATTCCTATACTATTCCATTTACATGCCAAAAATAAGGGAATGCATATTCTTTATCATCTGAAATCTGAAAGACTGGATAGAAAAGAATCAGTACTAATGAATGGCCTTTGTTCAAGAAAAGGAATGTGAAAAATAGAACAGGGGATCAGTTAGCAAAAAGAGTAGCACAGAGTGGAAAGGGTTGTGGCAAAGGTGAGGGGAAAATGCACGTGTGAAGTTCAGCATCAGTGACAACATCATGAGATGGGACAGGGATTTTCTATGACTGATGTGGGAAAACAAAAAGTGGAACCCAAAAACTTCAAACTTTTATTTCAATCTGATTGAAATTCATCTGCCTAATCCCTCAGAGTCACTGTCTTCAAGGACTCTTTTTAATTATGCTTTAAGATCTAACTAGTAATTGTTGCTGTAATTGTTTTCTAGATGCCTGATGGATAAAAACTTTGTAAGAATTGGGAAATGGTTCATACGGCCCTATGACAAGGATGAGAAGCCTGTTAATAAAAGGTAAGGAGATCTCCACATGAAGTCCTGCTCCTGTCAGTGTTGTGGATTGTGTGATGCTGATTGGATGCTGCATTTTGGTGGTAGTTTTCCCACTTTTTTTGCCGTGTAACAAGTAAAAACACAGACACCGTGTTCACATCAGTAATGCATAGAAAGCAATTAAGTAAGTTTTCAGGCCTTGTTATGATAATTTAAGATAAGAAGGCGAGGTTGGTATTTATCCATTAGCTCCACAGAAATGTCACATTTATTAATATCTTTTGAGCAGCATCTGCCTTTTCCTCTCGTTATACAACAGAATTGCAGGCAGTTATAACGAATTATTTTAATTTCTGGACACTAAACCCCAACCTGACATTTTAAACAGTAAAATAAGTAGTCTATAGATTTCCTGATTTATTTTCTTTAAAGATGCCACCCTCGATACACAGCTTTCCCTGCTCAGGCAGGCTGACAGATCAGACCTATAGGAGTGATTAATGTGCTTCTCCCACAGCAACACAGCCACGAACAGGGGGTAGCTGGCTCCAGTGCTCACTATTTCCTCTCCCAGCTCTAAAGGTTACAATGTTCTCAGATCTTCTGGTACTTGCATTTATAGTCATCCGCTAAACAAGTTCTGTCAAAAATAATCTGAGTTAAGCTGAAACACAGATTTTCTAACGGGAATCATTTTGACAGAACTGGGTTAGGAAGTGACTAAACACGCAGTTATGCTGGGAGATTTGAAGGTAATGAGCAGTGGAGATGAAGTGGGGTGGCAACTTCTTCATCCATCCAGCGTAGCTGCAGTCACACAGCGTCTGATGGCAGGGTGGGGACAGGTGGAAATCATCCTGCACATCAGACCTGTCTTCTCCATCTCATCGTGATCTCACTGCAAGGTTCAGCTGCAGGAATGTTACAGTGCAGTGCTACAAACCATTGGCTTCCTTCTGTAGCAAACTTAGTGCAAACCAGCTGCTTACAAACAGAAATTGGTTTTGAGAGAATGCAGGAATTAACCATGGATTTGTCTCCTCTCTGAAACCCAAAAGTGTTAACGGAGCTTGGAGTTATCTGTTTTGTTACTGTTTGCTTTGTGGCTGACACCCTGTGTGTAACCTTTGATTTCACATCAATCTAATGGCAAGGAGCCATGGAAAGGTCCAGGTTTTTCCATACCTTCCACTGTCCTTTCTCCCTTGTGTTTTCTCTGCTGCTTTTCCGATCATACCAACAACAGCTTAATTTTCTGGAAGATTAATTCCCTTAAGTGACGTAAGTAGGGGTCAATTCCAGTCTCTGGAAAAGAGAGGCAGCTCCTTTCAGCAAAAGCTGTTTGTTTTATGCACGTCACTGCAGCCTGAGTGCTCAGATTAAATGTGCTTGTGAGCCTCCTGCCTGTTCCTGGTGTGTATCAATTTAATAAATGAAGCATCTGATACAGTAGATGATGGCTGTCAAAAACAGCAGCAGCACTGGCGTGGGAGGTAATACCACACTAGAATTCTGACAGATTAGTAAGTCCTGTGTCTGATTTACATGTGTGTGACACCAAATCAGCCTGCACAGTGAGGGTTCTGTAGGGGGTAATTGCATTTGTAAACAGAAGTGCAGGCTGCACATGAAGAAATCCGGCCTGGAAGATGTCACAAAACCTGAGTTCACGTTGAACTCTGTGTTTAAAGTATTCCATATATAAATCTGACACTGAGGATTTTAGGGTTGGAGAGTGCACTCTTGATTTGTAGAATGTAATGTTTGTTGTTTGGGAGGAGTGTTGCTTTCTCTGTTTAGAAGTTCTTGTCACTATAGATCCTTTGGATATGCACCATTTAAAAAGTGTTTATTTAACAATAATAATTATGCCTAATTAGAAATAGGTTTTGTGTAGTTTCAGGTTCTTTTTTTTTTTTTTTCTGTAAATATTACATTAAATTAACTAACCTTCCTGAAAGATTGCAGTAAAGACTGCAAAAGTGGACAGTAGTCAATTGTGGACAGTAGCAACAAGTAGAAGGAGGCTTTGGGCACTAATCTGTCCAGACACCTTTTATTTAATCTTTTAAGCTTTCTTTCTCAGCATAGCACAAAAAGCTATCTTCACAAATTGATTCATGTTAATTCCACATAAATTCTTTGTGGAGCTCTTGCCCTAAGCAGCAACTTGTTCTAGATAAAGGAATAAGGAATAGTCACAGGAAGAAGAAGCCAACTGAGGGTGTTCAGATATTTTAACATAAAATTTTCATAACAAAAAAATGGCATTTTATAAAATATTACTTGAAGCTGTGTTATATAAAGTAAGAGAAATAAGTTGCATGTGTGTGCAGTGATCAGATTGGAGTCTGGGAACAGGCAATCCCTGTTGAAAACACCTGCTCTGTTCTCCTTGAGTGTGGAAAGAGATCTGTATGGATATATCCCCCCCCTTGCATGGTAGAACCAGCAGGTGTCTTTCTGCTAAAGAAACAGACCCATCTCTAAAGTCTGCTTTTGTGCTTTTGTACTTGTGGCAGAGTTGCTCATCTCAAGTTTCCAATGCCCAGAGTTACTGATGCCATTCCAGGAATACACTGACAAGTCCTGGGCTGGGTGTCAATGAACAGGGAAGGAGTTGAAAGTCAGGGGCTGGCTTTCAAGGAGTAAAGTCCTTCAGGGCCTGTGGTTTTTGTGAATGGCATTAAAGGAGAAGGATGGGAGGGCTGTGATTTCAGAATGAAGTCAAAGGTGTAGTGGAGCATGGCAGTGGCCTTGACCTACTTATGCTGAGATGTGAGAGGGAGGCCTGAGAACAGGAGAGGGCCTGGCCTGCCTTCCCAGGCAGTGCTGGGAACTGAGTGCAGGAGGAGCTTCCCTGCTCTGCCAGGAGGACTGAGGGAACAGCAGAGGGAGTTCCAGACAGATCCTTGTGTGCTTGTGTTTTGTTTTGCTTTCAGTGCAGACCAGATGCTTTTGACAGGAAATTTAGTGCAGAACTTGTGGGTTTCCTTTCCCAAGTATCTTCAGTATTATGTGTCACTTCCTAAATATTTCTACACATTTTATTGTCATGCTACAGCAGCGTGTCTAAAATAGGTTTCACGCTACTGATGGGAAATGGCAAACTTGATTATTTTTTCACACAGCTTTCTAAAGGAGATCTGTAGGTTTGGAGTTCACAGAACTTGTCTGATCTGAGTCATTGGTAGTGCTTTCCGCTGTATGAAGAAAATTCATTCTCACAGTCTATGTGGTTGTGTTTTTTTTTGGTTTTGGAAACCACCACACTGAAGTGTTAAACAATTTACTGAAAAAAAAAATGCTGATCATCTTATGTATGAATGTTTGCTGACTGTTTTAGTGATTGTTTTCTTAGTGTGTAGGAAACTGGGGGAAAAATCAGTTTGTTTTGTACTGTGTGAGCAGCTTAAGTAGTTAAGCTGTTTTAAATTAAATTCAATGTAAAGAGCACATGAAAAAATAATTGTTGCTTTTTGTAGCTTAAATAATTTATGGGCCATCCCTTCTTCCAAAAGTGTGCTGGGTATTTTTAGCCGTAAAAAAAAAGACTTCATCAGTAGAATATTTAGAATTAGAGCTTGTTCCTCTTCTGGTTACTCGTTGAGAAGGCTGGCAAGTAGGGATGGGGCTTAGGCAGCCCCTGTGCCCTCTGTGAACAGGATGGATGGGACAGGGGGGTTGCAGTCAGGCTGCAGGGACGTGCAGTTCTTGGATTGCAATTCCCAAACAGGTTTCTGCCTGTCACTGTCCCGTACTTGACAACCTCATGTGATGTGCTGGAACACAGAAATCTCTGAGTTATGAGTGTATGGGTACCTTTATAAATACCCAGAGCATTCCATGTCAGCTCTCCTCCTGCAGCCCTAATCCAGGAGCTTTCTCCTCTGTAACATCTGCATCCACAGCCTGTTTGGTCAATAGCTGTGTTCACTTCATTGTGAGCATGAAAACTGGGCATTAATCAGTGCCATCAAAACCTGAACACTGCAGACACTTAAAGCACTGCTGCCTCTCTCAGATCCTTGAAATCACCATTGCCTTCAGTTTCCTGGGGGTAGCCATAGGACTCATCCAAGGAATAACTAAATCAATACCTAAATCAGTGATACCATCCAAGGAATAACTAACTCAGCTGACACTGAGCATTGCTGCAAGCTGCATTTGCTTTGTGCCATGCCAGGAAGCTCCTGCCAGTCAGGTCAGTGTCTTCAGATGAAAACACCAGATTTGGGGAGCCCTGGAGAGGAGGAACTGCTGTGCCAGGAGCAGTTGGGGACTGGTGGAAGCACCAGAGCACCTTGGCTGAATCCCACACAGAGCTTTGCTCCTGGCACAGATAATGTCTTCTGGCAAATGGCACTCAGGTGTTCCATTACATGGTGACTTAGTGCAGTAAAAGCACAGTAAAATAAGTTGAAGTGCTCTGTTTAAATTTTTATGGAGATTTGAATTCCTCAGCTGAGAGAAAGTAAATGATTGTGCATGTACAGTTTGCTGTGATGCAGCGAAGAGGGTTTTATTTCCTTGACTTTGAGAAAAAGAAGTCTTATAAATTACTTTAATTCTGCACATTTGTGTACTTGTATTTTAGCCATCTTAAAAAATTCAGCAATGTGATTGTATGTGTGTCTTGAAAATGGTGTCTAGTGATGCTATAGTAATATATAGGTACAGTATTGCCAACACCATTATAAATGAGGAAAGACTAGGCAGGAAAATAATAACAATCAATCTGACTTAATTTTAAATAATGTGTTCTTATTCCTGACTTGTCAAAATAAATGTGATAAAAATATGGAGTAATAAGAAATACTGTGTATTTTCCAATAATTCTTCATACCTCTGTAAAAATAAGCCTTTCTATTTCAGTTTAAGAGGCTTAGTTCCCAGAGAAATATTTTCATATTTTTGAGGTTTAAGTTCTGAAATGTTATGTTCATCTTTGCTGACTTTATTCTGAGGATTACTTATGGTTTCAGTAAAACCATACACCAAGTTGGTGTGTTATATCTGTGGCTGGTGTTACTTTAATTGGTAATCTTGTGTGTGCTAAAGCTGAATTAACTCTTACTTACTCTGAAATATTGTGTCGTGTACCAAATGTAATATACTCTGAGTTTGTGTTTCAACAGAAGGAATAGTCCTAAAATAGAGATTTTTAAGTGTCTTCACATGCATTTTTCAGGCAAAAGCTGAAAATATATCAAGGTGATATCAAGGTGTTCTTGATATCACATGCTTATGTTTATAGACCTTTCCAAGCAATTTAATATCATTTTATTCAAGTGTATTAATCTAATACTACTAATAAATGTAACATACTTTTATGTTTTATAGGCAAAGCGGCAAAATATTATTAGCAGCTTAGTGTTACTTAAGGATAGTATTAAAATGGTTTGGGTAAATGCTATTCAAACAACACCTTTTTAATAACTATTATCTATTCTTATATATGCTACTGGTAGTCCTGGATTATTCTGTGTGTTTGTATTTCTGGAAACTTTTATGTAAAATTCTTGATCGAAAATGTTAGCACACTGTGCAGGAAAAAAGCATTTTGGACTGAACATCTCAATGTTCACGTGCTTTATCACCAAAGTAACCTTCTAGATAAGCTATAAATTAAGGGGTATTCAGTTGGTTTTTTATTGGTTTTTTATTTAATAATGAAAATAATAAAGCAGAATTTTCTGAAAAGCCAGTAAGGACGGTGCTGGAGCGTGCTGTAAAATCCCCACTGCCGGTTTGACATGTGTGACCCAGTTTGCAGTGGCTGTGCCCAGCTGTGTGGGGCCGCCCTTTGTGTGGTGTCCTTCAGGAATGGAGCCGGCCCCAGCCTCAGGGCCTGGCCTTTTCATCTCCTTCCCTGCCTAAAACCATTAAAGCACAGCAGCAAGGCAACCCCAGGCACCGATTCTTCAGATTCTTTGCCCCTTGCCGATCAGGATGACATCCTGGGAACAATGGAAGGGCTCCCTGCACGGGGTCCTTGGGGAGGTGTCACTGGAGCTGTGCTGCCAGTTTGCTGCACGTCCCCATTTCAGCCAGTTCAGGTGATGCTGAGCAGTGCCTTACCCTGCTGTTTGCTGGGGCCGTGCAACTGAGCCAGCCACCTCAGAAAAAGCAGCAGGGATGCTGGTAGGTGTGCTGGGGACAGTTCAGTCGTGTCATAGCTTGTATTTTGGTGACAGAAGTGAGGTAGAAATTGTTTGTTCACAAGCGCGCCCTTGTCTTGCCAAGAGAGGTTCTGTGACCTCCTTGTCTGGATGCAGCATTGTCTCAGTGCTGCTGCTGCAGCTGATGGGGCACACATCATGGGGTGTGTTTGGAGTGCCTGTGTGTCTGTGGCAGCCAGCAGGCAGGTCGGGGCCCCTCCTGTCACACAGCAATTCCCAGCCTGAGGCAGCAGGGCTGGTCCTCACAGAGTCATCTGCTGTGGCAGAGTTGTAAAAGGATCTGTGTAAACTCCAGGTGTTTGGCTCCTCATGAGCTTCCAGCACAGGAGACAGCTACTCCTGACCGACTCCACCGGTCTGAAATGGTAACAGAATTCTCATTCCTTTCTGTCCTGAGAAAGAGGAATTCCATCGTGCCCTCAGCTTCCAAAGGCACCCTGTAATCCTGGACTGTGTTGAGCGAGGACAGACATTCAGGTGTTGTCACAGAGTATCACAGTCTGATTTTTGTCAGGTGCCTGAGACTTTGGATTGCCTTTTCCCCTCTGAAATACTGGGAATCCATCAATTCTCAGTGTGTGTTTGTAACTATCACCTCCTTGTAGGATTTTAAGGAGGCCAGGATATCCAGGATATGTGTGTTAGGGTACGTGTTTCCATATGTTTCCTCCTTTACCATCTGGGGGGGATATGCTGGCACATACTTTTGTGGATTCCAGTTTATAAGGCAGAAGAGTTGCCTCTGCAGTTTTGAAGTTAAGGATCTTATTTACTGATTTGATTAATGTAAATGAACAAATGTATGAAGCTGATCTAGTAATCTTTAACATCTGGATGCTGTAAAACCTTCTCTTGTAGTTATTTTTTCTGGACAATGTTATTTATATATCCAAACATTTGTATATATAAGGTTACTGGAATGCCTGTATATATCCTAAATATTTGCATTATTTAATGTAATTGAGTGATTATCTTCACACTTTCATAAGCTTAAAATAATATAGTTATTTAAACAGTTGAAATGTTTTGCACAAGGAGCATTTACAAGGGAGGTAGTTCAAGTAAATAAGTTACCTGTTTGTTTCTTTCCTTTTTCATGCCTTAATTTTATTTGTGTAGTTTAGAAGTGACTGAGCATTTTCATTAAGTGTTTTTGGATACATTTGTATCAGATACTTGAACTTCAGTAATTATATATGAAGCCTGGCTTAATCAGGACTTGGTGACCAATTAGTGCAGTCCCACTAAAGTTTAAGCTCCTTTTCTCATTATACACTCAAGCACTGGCACTGTGTGTAAAGGATCAACTGAGTGCCCCTGATGTGCTGTTAATGAGATTTGTCAGGGCTCCCAGTTGCACTGTCTGCCAAACACAAGTGTTGTCACTTACTGTATCAGTAATGAATTGACTTAAGGGCTTCTGTAGATATTTAGGAGGCCTTAGTTTGGAATATTTAAATCTGTTGCTACTCTAATTGTAGGTGCAGTGCAGCTCTGCCCCCTGTGCTGCAGGAACCTCCAGGAACAGGAGAGAATGGTTTGCCTGGGTTTCTGAAAATCAGGCTGCATTTGGGCCTGAGACTGATTTAAAATCCTCATGTATGGTCTTGTGAGTTCTGCAAAAACAGCACCACTCTGGGGTTTGTTTTCAGTCCAATTCAGAAGTAAATACACTTTCTCATATTCACAAACAAAATTGGTGTCCAAAGCAAAAAAAAAAAATAAATCTTCAATCTCTCTCCAAAAACAGGAAAGAAAACTTCAATTGAAAGCAATTCCATTGAATTATTTCTGCCAATAACACCTTTTTCATTTTTTCCTGACATTTTTATATCTCTTACAAATAACTTAACCTTGAAGTAAACCTTTGTTTCATAACAGTTATGTAGGTTACTTATTCTCAAAGTCTGTTTTCTGAGACTTACATTCCATTAAAAATTTTTGCAAACCCTTATTTTCTGAAGACTCAGACTAAAATGGTGGTGACCAGGGGAATGGTTTTAAACTGAGAGAGAGTAGGTTTAAGTGTTAGGAAGAAATTCTCCCCTGTCAGAGTGGGCAGGCCCTGGCACAGGGTGCCCAGAGGAGCTGTGGCTGCCCCTGGATCCCTGGCAGTGTCCAAGGCCAGGCTGGGCAGGGCTTGGAGCAGCCTGGGACAGTGGAAGGTGTCCCTGCCCATGGCAGGGGGTGGAACAAGTCCTTTAAATGCTGCAAAATTATGTGATTTTTGTGCAATATCACGTGATCCATTAGGTGTTGTGCAACCAAGTCCCTTGTTTAAGAAATCCTCAGATGATAGGGATATAAATGGATTATTTTGTGACTGCTATGCAGCAAAAAAAGTTATGGAAATGCTTATTTTTAAACACTAATTGTCTGGAACCATTTGTAAAGTTGAGCAAAAGCTGTATTAGTCTTCTGAATGCTTGTAGTGTTTTAACTTACTAAATGGTCAGATTCAGGATAATGGCACAGCTTTAAAGTAGCTTTGGCAGAAATTTACTGCTGGTTTAGAAGACAAAACTTGAATGAACACTTGGTATATCCTATATTATCTAAATAAGGCTGTATAAACCCATTGCTCTGGGTGGGCCTGTAACACAAACAAACCCATATCTGAACAATGAACAGGGAGCTGTAGGCCAGCCTTTCCAAGGCTGAACTGAACATTGCAGAGGAGCAATCTGCTGATACAAACAATTACACAGCAGATTCATCTTAAAATGCATCACCATTTGTGAACTCTGTTGGCAACTGAGAAAGCGAAATTGGGAATTATGGCTCCAGTCTGTTGGTGAGAGGACAGAAGTGTAATAATGCTCACTGCTTCTCCCTTCTGTTTGCTTCCAGTGTCTCATTCTCTTCTCCTGCATAATCACTCTAATAAAACTCTGTCCTGAGCTCAGCAATATTTATTTTTAAACCTGTCTAGAACAGGAGGAGCTGCAGTTGGAGCAATGATGTTTGGTGGGACAAACTGGGTAGAGTTGGATTAGTGAAGTGCATTAAGAATCCACTGGTTGTTATTCTTGGATGCTCTGAGTTGTTGCTAGAAGTACTGACTGGTGACAGGGCTTTTACTTTTCCTCTTTGAGAAATCTCATATGGTTAAAAATAGCTTTTTCATTGAAAAGAGTGGGGCAGGAGGGGGAGGAAGGGAGAGGTTCTGGCAATGGATGTGTGATTCATTGCTGCCATACCTCCCTCAAACTGGGATTTTGGGGTGAATTGTTGAAGAATTTTGCCCTTTGAAGGGCAAATCCTCAGGAAAAAGCCACTTCTGCTTGGGATTGCAGGGCAGACTTTGTTCCTTCAGTGTGAGCTCTGCACAAGTTACGTGTGGCCTGAGCTGGAGGCAGGGTGAGCAGCACGTGTGGAGCAGGTCCTTTCTCAATCCCAAATGCTGGGCAGCTCCCAAATGCTCTCACTTGGACAGAGAAATGACTTTTTATGTTCTGAGTGTCTGCACTTTGGAAGATGAGAATTCCTGGACAAAATGACAAATATGACTGGATAATATTTTGGAAACAAGAACTGGATTCTCTAGCAGTGTGTGGATCTGGGCTGTCTGGATTCCCTCAAGGTAGGACAGACCCACTTGTCTGGACCCACGTGTGGGCAGCCCTCTGCTTCACAGTCATGGCACAGTATATTTATGTCCAATTTTCTTTCTGCAAAATCAATAAGCACAAAATGTTGTTGTAACAAATCAGACTGCATTTAGTCTCTCAACTCCACCCTGTTCATAAAGATAAGAGTGGGTAATTCCTAAGGAGCAGACCTTTTTCCAGGTGCCCAGCAAAATCCTCTTCCAGCATTGCCGGACTAATCCCTGCCCATCCTGGGCTTGATGCTGCCACCTGCTGCCGTCAGCTCCGGTGGTGCAGCGGCGATCAAACCGCGGCGTTTCTCTGTGGCAGCACGAGTGGGCCTTTGCTGTAAGGAACATCTGCACATGTGCTGTTACAAGGCTTGCATGTGGGTACTGCTCTTCAGGATGGGAGGCACTACTTCAGGAGCTTCTGTGAGTTACACAGAGTTTGCATTACACAGGGAAAAGGCTCTAAATCCTGACACTCTGTGTGCAGAGTTGCCTCAGTGAGTATTTTGGTCAGGGCTCACCTGCCCAGGGAATTGCAGATTAATTATCCTGTGATCCCAGGCCACGCCTGGGGCAGTGCCTTTAAATCCTTGGTGATCTGTAAGGAAAAACCCAACAGGAATTCCTCATGCATCACTGGATTTAGCAATGCCTGTGTGAAACTCACCTGTGTGAGACTTGCAAGATATTTTCTTCCTGTAGGAGTAGACTTCCCACTTCTCCCTCCACCCTTTCTTCTTGCCTTGTTGTTCAAGTTTTATCTGGATTTCTGAGGAGCAGTCCAGATTTGGACTGAAAACCAGGTTTTTTGCTGTGCATTGCACAATGATGGCCATGTTTAAGTGCAGCAATGCTCTGCCACTGGACTGGAATATCTGGGAAAGTTGAAACTTGCATGAAGAGCTGTTGCCTTCCCCTGATTTCTGTCAGTGTGAATGTCTTGGTGACAGTTTTTGGAGTTTCCTCCCTGGAGGAGGAAAGGCATTCTGAGAGAAGTGGGTGCCTGTGTGAAGGATCCAAAGACTTCCAAGATACGGTGGCACAACTGGAGATGTGACATGGCAGAGTGAGAGACTAATGCTGATGGCCGGGCTGTCTGCAGGCATGCAGGGCTCTGGGGAGGAGGAGTTTGAAGGACAAGGTGGTAATGCAGGGGTAGATTGAATTTCTCACCAGACAAGGGGATTTTCTGTCTCCTGAGGAAAGCAAGATGCAAAAATTACTTTGAGGGATCTCATCTCTTTTTAATCTCTTCATGTTGCCAGCTGTTAAAGACACGGGGAACTGCAAGTGTTTTTTGGATGATGATGTCAGTACATCTAATTATATAATTTCCATCTGCTGACTGGAAAGCTGATGGAGAAGAGCTGAAGGAAGAACATTAAAATATCTTCGGTTTCTTTTCCTTGTTGAAGGATCCAACAGTCTAAAATATGGATGTCTAATGTACAGAATTCTCTCTTTACCAGTTTCCAGATTATGTAGAAATATGTATGTGTGCACACAGTGTTGCTGAAACCACATTTAGATCTGACATTTTGGAGAGCAGTTCTCTAGGACAGACACATACAGGGAAATTATTTACTGCCCTGCCCAATTCCTAGAAAAAGATTTAATTTAGGAGGGAGTGGAAATGTTGCCTGAAGAGTATCAGATTCTGCCTAGTTTGGCCCCAGCCAGGAGACAGATGTAGCATTTGGCCAAGTCAGATAAAAATCAGTGTAATACAGTTACTCTGGGCATTTCAGGAAGCTGCCTACAATTATATGCTTCTAATTTCTTAAAAAGGAATATACCCAGATCCTAAATAATTCCTTACCATAAAAATTGTCTCCAGCAGTGCTCAGAAGTGGGACAGCTCAGGGAAGAGTCTTCAGATCATGTCAAGAATTCAGTTATTTTTCTGTACACTCGGTCAGGTTCCTGCTGGGTTTGACAATACCACTTGACATATTTTTATGTTTAACAACTGTTGATGATTTTTTCTTTTGTGCATTTAATTGAGTTTGAACCCACACAGAATTTCAGCCTGCATAAATACTTGTTGGTAATTAATGCCATACCTCATCTATGCAATGGGTGGAAAAAAGGTTGGGATTTTTGGTTTAATTTTTGCATTCATTAATGTACTTTAGGGCTCCTACTTCCTGTGTGAAGGAGAGAATGTAACTCTTTATCCTTTTTTGTCTCAAGCCTTTTGATTTTAGTACACATCTGCTCTCTCTTTGCTCAGTTCATCTCCTTCACAATGAAAACTCCTTATGTTCTTTGTATGGAATTATTATTAATTTTGCCTCCTGATCCTTTTCTTTATGTTTATTTCTATTAAATTTAATTTTGGGGTTTTTAGTGGAGTTTTTTTCCCCTGTTGTGTTTTTTTCTTTCACCTCATCCAGTCTCTGACTTCTCTGAAGTTGTACTACAGTTCTTTGCCTTGAATTCTAGTTTTCATATTTTTCTAGTATCACAATCAGAACAGAATTTGTTTCTGTGCTGTTTGCCTTCTTTTAATTCTCATTATTTAGCCTTAATAATTGTGACATCTCTTTTAAATGCAAAGTTAAGTCAAGGACTGTGTCTCAATGCTGGAAGAAATCAAAGGGGGCTAAGTGATCTCAGGAGAGGCACTTAAGTAGCTGTAGTGTTTGTGTAAGTGAGAGAATTAAAAGAACTAATTAAAGTAGGCTGGAGCACTTCATGAACTGCCCACACAGACCTGTTTAATACAGTTCAGTCCAAACTTGTAGCACTTGTATTGATGGTAAAAATTACAGAGAAAAAAAAATCTCACTGATGGAAGCTAGCACAGAGACAGCAGTTCTAAATGAAAGAATTAAATATTGCAAACCAGTTAATTGGGAATTTTTACTGGGCAGTGGCTGTAACTGTCCATTCCCCACCCTGTGCATCACAGGTTCATTTTATTTACAGGAGCTAACACTGTCAGTGACACCAAATCTCTCTTCTTCTGTCACAGTGGCTGTTCTTTGTAATAAAAGGTGCAGTGCAGCAGGATTTGCTGTTGTACTTCATTATTCTTCAGGCCACTTTTCCACAAGTCCATGATTGTTCCCATTTGTGTCACACACACACACACATTCTGATAATTTCTACTGCATTTCCATTTCCCTTTATATAGCATTTATGATCTTGGAAGATTCATTTTGGATGTAAATTACCAGTTCAAGAGTATAAAAAGAGAAATCTATTTAATGTTCCAATTTTGAATGACAGTTTTGCATGAGTGGAGATGATTTACTTTGAGTTAAAAAATAAACCAGTCAATCCTTTTACAATGCACTGTCACAATAGAGATCTTGAAATAAGAGTGTTAGTTTGGTGGGGTTTTGTTTTGCTCAAGTTGCAAACTGCAAACCACTGTTTTGAGACTGGACTGACTTTGGTTTATTGCATATTTACCTGAAAATTCTTTTGATTATATATTTTTATATAAGGACATCTTCATGTACTGCAGCTTTGTCATTTGTGTGGTATCACAGAAAAATGGAAGTCTCCTGGAGAACAGATGGATCAATAAAGTCCCCACCAAACCTCCATATTTATTTTAGAATCTATTTCTGGTACAGTGCAATCAACAGCAACAAAGAACTAAAAATAGCATTGCTGTATTTTGGGCTGTCCTGATGCCTCTCTGCTTTTCTGGCACTGAGCTTTGTGTCACTGTGTGACCTGTCTGCTGCTTGGAGGTGGATTTTTGCAATTTGCTCCCTGTTTTTGGTCTGAACTGCTCTAATAAAGCTGAGCACACAATTTCCTTGCTGTAAAACTCCAGAGATTAAACAAGGAAGACTTGACTTCCACCACCTCTGCAGCCAGGGGATGTTGTTCTGTCCTCACCACGCTGGGTTACAAGAGCTTTGGGGATACAAAAGTTGGTTCACACTTCAAGAGTTTCTGAGATCTTTTGAGAAGGCTCAGCAATATTTTTAAAATGAAAACACTGATTATTTGAAGAAATAATTTGGACCAAAGTCTTTTAAAAATAATGATATTTTCTGTAAATGTTAAAAAACAATGAGAATCACAACTGAAGCCAAGTACTTGCACAGTTGGCAATGTTGTAGTAATTTCACTTGTCTTTACCCTTTGCAGATGCATCCTGCACTGGAATTCCACTGCTTTGTTTGAGAAAGTAGTCAGCTGACTTTATTGATGTGATTTTACTGTTAAGCTTTTAAATATTATTGCCTTTTCTGAAAGTCTCTATAAAAGCCAGTCAAGTGAATTTTTACATACTGTATTGGTAGCATGTTAAACCAAATAAATAGTTTAAAGCAGTTTATAGTAAAAAGCACATTTGAAATGTAAACATGTATTAAGCAAGACAAAGATATGGTTAGTTACACACACAAACCAACCAGGAGATCACAGAGGAGCAGCCCTATTTATTAAACAGTCAGATGGCACTGCAGAATAATATCAGTGCCATTCTGCCAAAAGCAGCAGATTGCCACCTGGGCTGGGTGAAAGAATCATCCCTGTGCTACTGTTCCAAAATTTGTAAGAGATTTTTATGTTGTAGGTAAAAATTTTGGGTTTGGAGGCAGTTAAGGGCATCTCTGTGATTTAATGTGCAGGTAGCTGCTTGCAGGATCTGCTGGCACCATCAGCAGCTGCTGCATTTTTCTGTCAGTGGGAATTGGGCATTGTTTGTTTCTTCAAGATCCTGCTTGGTGTCTTTTTCCATCTAACAGCAACCAATTGCTTTTAAATCTAGCTCTGTAGTTGGTTTGTGATGTAAGTCCTGTGTTCAGTGAGTAAAGGGTATTAAATCCAACTGAGGGTTTGTGGGATTTAGTATTCTAAATGCCTGAGTGGGCTTTTTTGACCAATACTTCCACTTTGTTTTTGAAAGTTCAATATGAAAGCTTAGATTTTGTCACTCCTGTTTACTTTCCTTTGTAGCTTCTCAAGTAATTTCTCTTAAATGAGTGGGGTTTATCCACCTGTTTCTGGGAGTAGCAATAGAAATACATATTTGTTGAAATGTTTCACTGTGGACAGAATTATTTAATTCTGCATTCATGGGGCTGTTTGTGTGCATGTGCACATAATCCCAAGCACAATTTTTATGCACACAGTTCCTGTCAGCATGTTAGAGAATATGGTTTGTGGGCAAAACCCCTGAGCTGACACACTGCTCTTCCTGCCTTTCTTGTTTTGAAACAATTCTGGAGCATCTGTCATTGTTTCACACGATTTCCTGTAAAGCTGCCTGTGGCAGTTGCACTCATTCTTTATTACCCAAGGGCTTTGCAAGCTATAAAATAATATATCTGACTACCTAATAGCCTAATATTCAGCCTTCCCAGGAGAAGGGGGAGTGGAAAGCTGGTTTTACTTTCTTTTTGCTGACCATGCAAACCTGACCCTCGATGAGGTGCTTTTATCCTTGTTGTCAGTGAAGCCAAAGGATTTCCTGTGATAATGGCTTTCCTAGCTGGGAGGTGGCTCCTTCCACGCTCCAAAGAATGGCTCTGATCAAATGAGATTCAAGTTCTGCCTTAATACAAATCTGCATGTGATTATCTTTTTAACCACCCTTTGGTTTTAGCTTTGTTTATTAGTTTAGAGCCTTTTATACTGAAATAAACTGTAAAAGCAGTCAAAAAATGTGATGCCTACGGATGCTGGAGTGTGCCTGTAGATCCTTGCTGCATATGCATACACATTACATCATCTGTGCATAGCTATAGATAGATGTGTGTTGCTGGTCTTGTTTTTGACTAGATTTTTTGTTAAGGAGAATAATTTTCAGATATTTTTAGTTGAAAACCGAAATGCTTATACAGAGCTGCTTTTCTGTTTTGTAGTTGAATAAATGAATATATTTTCTGTAGAATTTTTTCTATGGAACCCAAAATAACAGCAATTAGAATTAATTTAAATTTCCTAAGCCTAATGGAACCACTTTAAGATCAATATGTGGTGAACACTTCACTCGTAGTTCATTTTGCATGACAACAGTTCCATTGGGGTTACTTACAAAACCTTATTTAGGTATGCTTGAAAAATTAAATTATGCTTGTGTGGATTGGGGCTGGAAAACCCCAACCACAGACCTACTGTACCTGTACACCCTAAAACTTGGTATTTCCAACTACAAACAAACCCCAAACACAACAGAAGGCTTGTCCTAAAATATTGATAATCCCAGAGCAAAGGAATACTTCACCACTGTTTAGGTTTTTGTCTTTCAAGTGAGTTTCTTGGAAGCACAAAAGCGTTGCCGTAGGTTTGAGGGAAACCTTGTGAGAAATGACAAGTGAAGTGAGTGGTGAGAGCAGAGCTCAGGAGCCAGTTTGGGGGTGAGCTCCTCCCAGGGAGCAGCACCAGCACCCAGCAGTGCAGGGACCTGTGGCCTGGGGGAGGCAGGAGCTGGGAGGGGCAGCTGGAGGGGCTCAGCTGCCCCACCAGGTACAGAGCACTGTGTGTGATGCCTGCTGGTTTAACAGGGCTCTGCCTCCTTCCCTGCCCTTGGATTCCTTCAAGTTCTTATTTAAAAACCCTTGAGCTGCACATAATTTCAGACTATCACATTCCAGTGGAGCTGTTGGAACCACATGATTGTTTAAAGCTATGTCCTGCCTTCCCTGTCTGGCTGAATTAGGGTACAGCCTTCATTTGTACATTCCAAACCCATGAGCAGCTTCAAAGAGATTCTTTTCCTGGCCCGCTCTGCTGCCAGGGATCCTCCAGCTTTCTGATCTGAATGTGGAACCATGGCTCTGTTTAAAATGGGGCAACTTTTGGCCTGCAATCCTCAGGGAGGATGTGAGCTGTGTTTGGGATGGAAGATTGTGTGATGGGAGGGATCTAAGCTGCCTAATTCACTGCTGGACTTTCCACTAGCAAAGCACTTCAGCATTCCTGAATGGGTATTAATAAAACCCCTCCTGCTCTACCAACACACTTAGAAACAGGAGCTGTGTATTCCTGTCTCTGTGTCTTGTGCTGAATGCCCATATTCACTTGTTCTTGGGATTCATTTCTCTGATACCAGCCATGCACCTCTGCAAACTTGAGACTTCCCACCATGACATGAGGTTCCCAAGTACAGGGAGTGTTTGGCTGGGTCTCCTCACAGGATGAAGGGTGTTTGCTGCTTCCTCCCTGCTCCCCTGGTGACCTTTAGATTTTGTCCTGGTGATTATTTGAGATTGCTGAGAGGTGGCTGTGTCTGTAGCTCTGGATGTGTATTTAGAAATGCCATGGTCTCCTCACAGTTGTGTTATTTCTTTTTTCTAATTGATTCCATGGGATTACTTTGCTGGCAGGGTACACACAATAGAGCTTGCATTTCAAGGAGCACTTCAAATACTTAGTTGTATTTTTAGGAGCTTAATTTTATGTGTCAATTTTATAGCAAGGTAACATAGCTTTAAGTCAATATTTAGATTTTTCTTGTCTGCTGCTTGCTGTGACCTAGTCTTCTTCACTGATAGTAGCATCTAAAGAATCTTAACAGATTTTATTAAAATTTTGTCTTTCAACAGGAACATTAGGAAAACATTCACTAATGGTTGAAAAATGTGAGCTGAGCTGTTCCACCCAGGCCATTTTAATACTGGGAGAGTGTTTGTTGTTGAAAGTGAGAAAGGAACTACCTAGTCTTGATCTTTTCCAAAGAAATAAATCATCCCAGTGCAGAGTTCTTATTTAATATCTGCCTCTCCACAGTCAGGTGCACTGAAGTGTTGTGTGGAGCAGTGACACAGGATTGGCCTCCAGGCAGTCACAGAAACCTCCCCTGAGGAAACACAGGCAGGGTTCTGTTCCAGGGCAGGGAACAGACACTTTCCCCAGGAGTGGGGTGGGCTGTGCACACGCCCACGTGCCTGGAGGCAGGAGTGGTGCATCTTGCAGGACATCTTGGGCTGCAGGAATTAGTGAAGTTTATATTCTTTCAT
Organism: Argya squamiceps; assembly: GCA_037834095.1. NCBI lineage: Eukaryota > Metazoa > Chordata > Aves > Passeriformes > Leiothrichidae > Argya > Argya squamiceps. Next base: position 5,219,978 of record JBBMKD010000044.1, on the reverse strand, counting down.
CAAGTGCTGTCAGTGAAGCAGCCAAGCCCTAGGAAGTGGTTGAATTCAACTTTTTTTAATGTATGTCTGGTTTTACTCAAATTTTTCCTTTATTCTGCTGAGAATCTACTTTAAATATGGAGATTTAAGGTGGGCTCTAATAAAAGAATTACTCATTTCTGGGTTTTACCTTTTTTTTTACTGCAGGTTTCAAAAAAAAATGAACAACCTTGCCCTGAAGTACAGGGTGGGAATTGCATGAGGGACAATTCTAAACTTTTTTCTTGTAATGCTTTAATGTTGTTATACTTTTTAAACCACTTAATTCCATGTGGGAAGGGATGAGACTTGTTTGTGTGTTACAGATGGAGAACACAAAGGTGTAGGGCAGGGTTGGCTTGCACAGGCCAGCAGAATGGAACATAAACCTTCCTCATCCTGCCCTCTGGAGGGGAAGGGTCAAATCCTGGTGGTGTTTAATCCAGGGAAGTGCTACTGCAGGGTGGGAGCTTCTCCTGGGAGTCTAGAACTCACACCCAGGTTTCTATCTGCCTCCATGCTGCCAAATTTGGCTGCTTCACTTGCAGTCTGTGTTTCTGGAAAGAAAGAAATCAGAGAGAAATCTGTTTCTTCAAGTGACCTAAATAATTTTGCTGCTTCCTCTGCTGGGCTCTGTTACTCCGTTGCCTGCACCATTAATAGGATCAGATAATATCAGAGACTTGTGGGTGTTTTCTCATAATTATCTGTTTAACCTTGTGATTGAGGGTAATGCATCTCCTCCATCTGTTACTAATTCAGCTGAAATAAAACTAGTTTGTCTGTTTGGAGGCTGTTGGAGCAAATGCTGATGGATAATCGTGAGGAGCCATTAATAATGTCATTAACTGACTTGGTACCATCTTTAAAGAGGGGAGTGGTTATTGGTGCAGGCCAGTCTGAATTCTGGGTCAAAAAATCTCAAAGCTCTGCTGGTTCTGACAGATGTTTTGCAATCATTGTGTGAAGGAATTTTGTAGGTGCTGTTTCAGCTTCCATATTCTGAACCTCGTCACCGCACTTCACACTGATGAGCAGGCTGGGGAAAGGAGCCAAGGAATTAATGGACCATAGAAACTAAATTACCCTTTCAACCCTGAAGGAAGTCTTCCCCTCATGCTCAGTTCATGAATTGATCCCAGCACAAGGAAAACAGAACCTGCTAAAGCCATTTGCTGGCAGTGTCTTACCTTGGTATTAAATCTGTGTAGTTTTATACAAAAATATACTGTGTCTTCTTTCTAAATAATTTCCCTAGATTTGGATTTAATTTAGACTTCCACGTGTGATAAAATTTGGCATCTATCTACAGTGATTTCCCCCCCTTCCTGCTCCTCTGAATTCCCATGGCTGCTGGAAAATTGAAATCCTTTCCGCTTTATGGAGAGAGGTTTAGAAATGGAAATTTCAGGGCTGGCTTAGATTGCTATTGCACTACTTATCATCAGCCTTTATGTTACAGAAGGAAAGATTGTGAGGAAAAACACAGTTAACTGCAAAGTTCTCATGAGACACGTGTTTTTAGGTACTTTGAGAATCTTGGTATTGTTTGGTAAAGAAGAAATGAAGCTGTGTGGAATCCAGTTTTCTCACTTGGCTGATCTTATCCTTACAGTTCACCTCTACTCTGAGGTGGATGTGTATTTTTACAGACAAGGTGTTTAAAACCCCAAGTCTTGTTTTCAGCAGCACTTCACCCTTCCCACCTCTGATGGTGGCTGTAGTGACCCAATAAATAGGACTACTGAAAAATCTCTCTCTACTGAGAGTTTATGAAGAAGTGAAAACCACCAAACCTGTCTGATGCTGGTGTAGCTTAAATTTGCAAAAAATACTGTATTCTAACAGTTTAAAGCAGATCTTGAGAAGCTGGATTAACAGAAGAAGGGAACTCTTGGGTTATAGAGAGTCATTTCCAGTGGGGCTTTTGCCAGCATCATTGTGTCTGTGAGGAGAGGATGGGTTGGAGCTCTGCTCCTTACATCAGCAACTGTTCTCAAGGGTTGGCTGTGCCTTGTTGGGATTTTTACACCTGAAAAGCCTCTCAAAGTGGTCCATGCTCACCTCAGCTTAAGCTGGGTCATTATATTTGTTCTCTTGATGTTTTGGTGGGGCTTTTTTCCCCAAGAAGAAATCAGTGAAGTGAATCAAAAGGGACAGGAAGTCTGGAATGAGAGGAGCTGCTTGTGAATCTCTTAAGTCACTCTGGATATTATTAGGAGTCCCAGAAGGAACAGCTTCCCTGGAAGCCTGGTGCAGGACTGGTTGTGTGATTGAAATAGGAATATCATGTTCCATCACTCTGCACTCAAACTTCCTTGTAGAAGGATCCATGGCACGTTTAGCTGACAATTTCCAGCCATTGCAGAACTTCTGCCCTGCTCCTGCTGGGGTAAAACAACAGGAGACTCCTGCTGGGGTTTGGATGCAGATCATCCTTTGAAGTTGTGTGACAAAAGTAATTCTTGCATATGAACATGTCATGTGTTTTCACAAACACAGATTTTCATTCTATCATGGACCTGTGTCTTCCTCCAGCAGATACCTGTTGGAAGTTACATTTATGTAAAATGCAAGAGTGTAGCTTTTTGTGTGATATTAGCAATTTCTGTGTGATTCAGACACACTGACAAACAAATTGTCTCATTGCTAATACTTGCTGCAAATTGCTGGCTGGCTGAACAGAAAATGTTCACAACTTCTGTCACTTAGGGATTATTGGCCAGTGTCACAAAACCTCTCACTTGATGGGTTTTAATGTTAATGAATGATAACTTTACACTTAATTTTTACATAAGGACTGTGTTCTTTGGTACTCTCAGGGAATATTTTTTTTTCCTCTGAAAGCCTGTCTTAAAAATGTCTTAACTAGCAGTGTGTGAAAGAGGGAAGATGCAGTTCACAGAATGCATAAGGAATGTGGCTGCGTGGATCTTTAGGCCACTGGAGGAGTATCAAGAGGGTGTGAAAGCCTCTTCCCTCTGGTTAGTGCAGCTGGGGGTTGTGTTGGCCATGGGGGCCTTTCTTTAATTTTGAAGTTTGATTGATCCCTGTCGAATTCTATTGCTGATGATTGAAGCACAATAACATTGAATAACTCCAGGCTGCTGCACTGCTGCTTCTGGTGGTTTGCTCTTGGGACATGGTGTGTGATCTTTTGCTTCCTCCAGATCAGATTGGTGACAGTCACAGCTGTAGCACACACTGGAGTTTGAATGTTCAGGAATTTTGGCAGCCTGTCAAGTGAGCAGGTTGAGGGAGGAAGAACCAGAATTGGGAAGTGGTTGTTTGCTTTTTCTTCACCTGTAATTCAGTCAGAAATTATCAGTATTTAATTGAAAGCCTGAAGAGGATGTTTCTGCCCTTGAGGAAGATCCTGCCACATCTCAGTGACCTGTTAGAAATAATGCTGGTTTTGGGGTTGTCAGAGGAGTTTTGTGGACTTGTACAGTCTGAACACTGTGGAGTCCTGGCTGCTTTACCTTTACCAGCTGGGTTCATGGAGCTCAGCTTTCCCTTGTGGGTGCATTCCCTTGCAGGGCTGGCTCTGCTGAGGAGAGGCCTGGCTGGAGGACCAGGGCAAGCTGCATCTTTTCCCTGCACGCTGTGTGTGTGTGGGCTTGCCCTGGGCACTGATGCTTAGCATTACACGTGTGCAGAGCTGTGTGCACAGGGCAGAGCAGAGTCATTTCTGCCTGGTCATTAATGGGCTAATCCAGCTTTTAGAGCAATTTCTAATTTTATTTCCATGTTTGGGTTGAAGTCATTCTGAGCAGCAAACAAACCCGTGCCACCACCACAGAACAAGCCTGAAAGTTGGAAGCACTTGGTTTCTGTCCTGGGTGAGAATTGAGCACAAAGCAATGGCTGCAGCACTTCCCTGCCTCAGGAATTGTTTGGGCTGACAGAGATCCTGAGTCAGGGCTCTGGCAGCACAGGCCAGGGCACAGGCACTGGCTTTGCAGGGGCTGAGCCCTCTGAGGGCTTGCACAAAGCTCCCACAGGTCTCACATGGAGAACTCAGGAGCTGCTGGAGTTGGAGGGTGGATAAAGAGCTGCTTTCCCTTTCCCTGGGGTCACTCTGTGTCAGTGTCCCACGGTGGGTGGCTCTGCTCACCACAGCTCTGTCTGCTTCACTCACTTGGGTGGAGTTTCAGTCCTGCCAAGACACAGAATTGGTATTTCAGGCATTTCTATAAAATACTTCTCACTGCTGAAATGTTTCTCTGCAGTGGTAGGGTTTTTTCTTTTCATTTTCTGACAGAAACTTGTTCTTAATTCAAGAGGAAAACGAGGGAGAAAATAATTTATATTATAAAATCACTTGGTGGAACTGAAAACACAAAAATCTGGCTTTTGGTATGAGAATAATTATTTTTCCTTCTCATGATTTTTCTTGAACTTTTTTCTTGGAACATATTTTCTTTAGGTGTCAGATCATTTGTTTATCATGTGTCTTTATAAATGTTTAAAATGCAACAAGCCTTGCATTCATGTACAAAAATAATGCTTTTCTTTCATTTCTACTTGAGCCTCATGTGGTTTCAGGAGCTGTTTTTAGCCTATTTGAAATAATTTTTCTTTTCAAGGTTTTTCCTTGGTTGACCACCTTATAGAAGGGGTAAAGTCCTTGGCTCATTTTCAGATTTACTTTATTGTTTAAATAGGGAAATCCTATCTTCATTCTGATACCTTTTAAGGTGTTATTTTATGGGAAAATAAAATGTCCTGTCCCATTCCAATGCTGATGAGATTGTGAGTGGTTTTAATAGGCAAAAAAACCCCTCAGTGTGTTGGGATTTTCCCCTCCTCTTAGGATTGTGGTGCTGGAGGTCACTGGTTTGGTGTCCAATACCTCAGTTCCCCACCTGAGGAATGATTTCCTTGGTGACAAATCCACCTCTCCCAACTTTGACACTGAATTATTTCCATGTGCCTTGTGAAAAAGTGAAGAGAGGAGCAGTAGGTAGGTGAGGACTAGAAAGTAACAAAAATTAAAATAGTTACGTGTGACCTGCAATTGTCATTTAAACCCCCCAAACATTCAGGACATGACTGGGAGCTGGAGTGGTGGAGATCAGGGAGTGAACATGCTTGACTGAATTGTGCATCTTTAATGCTTCATATCCCTGCTAGTGCAGCTCTTTCTCCATTCCTAAATGTGATTTGTGTGCCACCTGTTTCAACTGCAGTCTCTCTCCAGGGACATCAAATGGGAGGCAGCATGTAGGAGCTAAATTATTTGGAGAGGATTCAGTGATTGACTTAAATGTAAAGGGATTAATTGGTCTCTAAACTAGTCAATTAAACCGTACTCCAAAAGTGGAAAGATCACAAATGCATGGCAATGAATAAATTAATGCATTTTTCATGGTTTTAGAATTTTCTACATGTTGCTTAATTTGTTTTGAATCATAAAATTTATTCCATTAATTGTGATCATGCTGCATAATGGACGCATGTGAAATAATTTTGTGCAGCCATCCTCCTAAAGGACAGCTGGCAGCAGGCTTACAGCAGGAATTTCAGTGTGTGTTAGGAGGTGTTTACAGCCTTTGCAGGCTCTTTTACACACCATACACCAAAGGAGATCAAATTTTCTCTGAGACCACGCTGTAAAATGAGGTTTGGATCTCTTAAAACTTTGTTCTGTGTAGCTCATTAAACCTTGTGCTCTTCACTAGAAGGGTGAAGGGCATTTTATGCTTAATGCTTGGGCAAGGTGTGCTGTGTGAGGAAATGTGAAGGGATTTAGGCACTTGGCTTTGCTTTGTCACTTTGGAGGGGGTTTGGTTTTTTGTTGAATTTTATCAAGGTATAGTTGAGCATTATTTCCTCCCATTTTGCAGTAGTGCTGTTGTCCTGTCACATTTAAGAGTTCAGCTGTGAGTCCTGGGAATATTAAAGTTCTCTGTCAGGATTCTTCTCTCTTTGTGTTCTGTAGTTGAAAACACTGAGTTATTATTATAGATTTATAATCATGTGAAGATATCAGAAGATTTGGTTTGTGGGGAGAAGTTAATTTAGAGGGGGGTCAAGACTTGCAGCACTTACAAATCCTGTTTCCAGTTGCCACTTCTAAATGGATGTGAGATGGCAGAAGGTCCCCACCTCCCACGTTCTGGGGGCAGGGCTGCTTCCTTACTGGGGAGCTCCCAGAGCTGGTGTTCACCTGCCAGAAAAACTAAACTTTGCTCACGCTGGAGAGTGGCTACAGGGGTTTAATGCCTGGAGAGTCTGAGTTTTTTTGAGGTTGTGTGAATCTGCGACATAAAACTCAGAATATTATGCTTTACTTCTCCTTTTCGCTCGGGGAGCCCACAGTAAGCAACACAAATCAAAACTGCATTAATAGTTTTGAGATTTTTGAGAACAATATTATTGTTATTGTTATTTCTGTGTTGAACAACCTGGGTAACCACAGTTCTCCCTGTTGATGTACTTGTTTGTGAATGAAACTGATAAATTTAATTTCATATGGAGTGAACTTAATGACAACACGAAATGGGCGTGTGGCCCTTCTTCCCCTTCGGTTTACTGTTTTTTTTTCCCAGGATTCTCTTTTCTGAATGGCCTTAATCTAATATAATGCTGCTTTGGATAATAGCTCAGCCTCCACGGGGCAAGGGGAGAAGGGTGCATTAACCTACATTAGCAGGCAGGAAAAACAAGGCAGTGCTCGCCCTGCAGAGCACAGGAGGAGCCTCTGATGGGCTGGGCTTTGTTTTCATAGCTCAGACGTGGAAAGGACACACCCTGGGTGTGCTCTGGCTGCTGCCTGTGGTGACAGAGCCTGTGTGCATGTCTGGAGAGCATCCCTGTGACTGAGACTGCAGGAATTTACATTGGAGAGAGCAAATGAATTGTGCTGTCTGTTAACTTGTGAATTACTGGGCACTGTGTTACCATGCCAGTGCTGCTTAACTTATAAAGCAGGGACAGAAGCCTGGCTGCTTGTGGGAAAATTAGGCATTTGCTTGTAAGAAACACCTGTCTTTTCTTTATGGAATTTTAGTTTTCATTGGTTTTGAGCTTCATTTTTAGGATTTGTGTAGAACTACCTGATTATCTTGAAAGAATTCAGGTAAAATAATTTTAAACTTCACCCAACCCCTCCCTAATTTAAACTTGTGGTGCAAGCAGGAGTAAGTGGCAGTGGCTGCTTCACTTTCTTTTCTGTGCTATGAGCAGTCTGAGAATGATCTGATGTTCACGTATTATTTGCCCTTGCACCTCATACCTGCTAGTCAGGGTTCTTGTAGAGCACTGATGGCTGGTTTTGTTCCCATATTTTAAATTTTTTTAGGTCTCCCTAGCCTGGTTTGCACAGCACTGGGTGGTTGTTCCAGCTCATGTTCCCAGGTGAGGGAATGTTTGGTTACTGAAGAACTCAGGGCTGTTATTTGTAAGAGCACCACGTGTGTTACATAAACAAATACTGTGACCTTTCAGAGTCTGCCTCCATAATAACAGAGTAGCTCTGTAACACACACAGCAGTGCTTATCCACTCACAGTGTTCATTCAGGTTACAGGGGTTTTACAGTAGTCATTTCTGACAAATGACTTGAGATCAAAGCCATTTCAAGCCAAAGCAGGCTATCAGATGCATGAAATTTCTAGCTTTCAGAGCTAATTGTGATATAAATCAAAACAGAATTTAGGTGATTTTTGATAATTTGTTACAGATAAATTTCTGTGGTATCCCACATTGATGATCTTCTTCAATGTGCAGTTTTGAATCCAGTAGAGCACAGAGCAAGTCTTGGTGGCAAACTCAGCTGTGGCTTTGAGTGAATCTGTGCTACAAGGACATAGTAAAGTAAGGAATTGTCTAAAGCAATTACTAAGGGATCACTAATGACTTGTGGCTTTACTCCTAGAGCAGCATTAATTTATGAAAATGGAGCTCCCAATGTAAATGTGGTTTGATACTCCCCCATACCGAGTGTTAAATTCCCCTTTTGTTTCTCTGATTTCATCACTGACTTCACACACAACTCCTGCAATTCAGGTGTGAGACTGAAAACTGGGCTGGCTTAACTTGGATAGAGTTAACTACTTATCCATTGCCAGTGTGCAGCACAAATCTTAATAGAAAGGATAATATTTTTACCCCTTTATGGGGGGTAGAGGGAAGCCCTTTCCCAAAGCTTCAGCTCTGTTTGGGTCTGTGACCCAGAGACAAATCATTTCGACTGTGCCAGTCAACCATCCAACTGGAGCTGTGAGCCAGAGTAACTGATAGCTGTGTTATCTGTGATAAAGCTGCCACAGAAAGCTTCAATTTCAGGGAAGCCAGCATTTAAACTTTGCAGGGCCGAGCTGTTAAGGAAAGGTCAGTTTATGCCTTAGGCTGAAAAAAAAATGGCAATAGTTGGTTGGCGAACCTCCATCAGCGCTCGTCGGGCTCCTGCTGGAGTTTGGGGTTATTAATATTCAAAAGGATTTTTTTTTTAAGTCTTGATCTCCAGAGCACAACTGCTCATGACAGTTCTGAGGCCTGGATGGTATTTAAGAAATGCTGAGACTAACAGCACAAAAAGAGAGCTTTTGGGGAGATGCCACATGTAGCTAACATGTAACTTATTCATGTGCCATGAATAACTTATGGGGCACATTGAATATATAAGCTTGTCTGCCTGCATTCTTGTTGGAAGGGGTATCAGATCTTTCATGGAAATGAATTTTCCAAAGGACCCATTTCAGACCCTGTGTGGAAACACAGTGCTTCAGACAGAGAGAGAGATGGCAGGAGGGTTGATAACAGCAGGGATTTTAGAAGATTTATATGCAATTTTTCCTGATATGTTGGTATTTTGAGTATGCTAAAGTGAGAAATATTGCATCCATTCTGACAATCTTCTAGTTAATTATAATCCATTCTGTAGTTTTCACCAGCTGGTACTATTGTTTTTAGAATACCTGGTAATACTGGTGCAGATATAAGCAAGTTCCTGATTCCTAAAGACATATATCTTAAAAAGCTCAGAATTTCCAGTGAAAAATATATATTTGTTTTGGCATTAACCTGAAAATAACTTTAATAACCTCCATGTTTCTTTTTTGGTATGCATTTATATAGTATTTTAAAGTCTATATCCTGTAGTACAGTAGAAATATGGTCACAGCTACTTACGTGTTTTCTAAACAGGGCAGGATCCAGTGTCTCATCACAATGAGTTTTAATTCATAATGAATATAATAAACTTGCAGAATCACTTTTTAGTACTGACATCTTCAATAATTCAAAATAGTTGTGGTTCTAAATCAGCACTGCTCTGAAGTGTGGCACAAATGTAACAAATAATGGACTCAGTAATCCTCAGTGCCTTGAGCTACGTGGTGTGGTACAGTCCTGACTGCATCACTCCCCATCCCTCTGCCAGGGGAGGAGTGTTCACTGGGATTTCACTGCAGGAATTTTATTTCAGAGATCCAGGAGACCCTTTGGGTTTGGCCAGTTTTATCTGGTATTGATGACATTTAGTAAAAATCAGATTTTATTAAAAAACGATAATTTAGCATGTAAAAATTTAAGTGATCTGAATTTCTGATAAGGGAAACTGCTTATGTTGATCTGCTCTGTTTATCTACCCTACAGCCTCTGCTTATCTACTGCAGACAGGGCTTTTCTAACCTGGCATTCCTTCAGTGTTCCTGGCTTTGGAGTGTTGGTGGGAGGGTGAAAAGCTCCTCACCTGCTGAGCAGCACAGTGGGATTGCAGTGGTGTGACCTGCTGGTTACAATCCCACTGCAGAGGGATCCCAGCCCATTTCCAGAGCACGAATCTTCTCCAGTTCTTTCAAGCAGGTCGAGCTTTCAGCATGAAAACCGAAATCCTGCATAGCCATGCTCTGACTTTACTGTGTTTATTTTCATATTGGCAGATGTATTGACCAGCCTTTTGTGCCATCTGTCATCGTCTCATGTTTCTGATTATAAGGGATAAAGATAATGCTATCCTTGATCCAGGGACTTACCTTTTTGCTCCAGGTTGCCTTTGGTATTAACGGATATCAGGAGCAGGGTTTGTCCCTGAAGGTAGAGAAAAGAAATACATTGCAGTGGTTGTGGCAGCCCTGCTGCCTGATTTAGTTATTCAGGGTATTATTTTGGATTATTTCTTCAGTAACCATCAATAGTCTGAGAATGAATTCAGTTAATCTTAAAAACTGTGGGAAACAGTTTAAGACCAGCAGCATATTTTGACAAGTCACATCTTATGCTCATGTACAGCTAATAATAAATCAAATAAACTTGGATGTTCAACACACAAAACTTACTTGATATAGAAAAATAAGGGTTTATTGTGAATATATAGGGGACATTTTCACCTATTATGCTGTAGTACTTCACTGAGGATCACTGGAATAAAACTACTCTGTACATGGAAGGGAATCTCTCAGTGCCAGCACACTGGAGGAGCTCCTTATACATTTAAATTATTCATTAATAAAAATGGAACTGAATATTGAACACTGCTTGAATAAAGTGTGAAAATATGCTTATTTCTATGTGTAGTGTCCAGGGCAAGCACGGGGTGGCTGCTGCTGCAGAGCTTGTTCCTGTTCCTCCCTGCAGGAGCTGTGGGGCAAAGCTCTGCTTCCCCAAAGTGCAAACTCCTCAGTGGGAGCACTGTCAGTGTGTTATTTACTCACAGCCAAGCCTGCTCTCTGTTCTGTAAGCAGTCCAGTCCAGCTCCAAAAGCCCAGACCTGGAGCTCTCCCAGCCTGAGGCTCTGGGACAAGGCAGGGCAGGAAATGGGAGCAGTTTGTCCCGTGCTCCCACCGAAGGTTACGGACGCTGGACGTGACCTTGCCTCCAGCACAGACTTGATGTGGGTCTTGCTCCAAGTGATCCTGCAGTGGAATTCCTGCTCAGAACACGCAGATGGGATTGCAGCATCTCCCCTGGACTCGTGCAGGTGCTGCTGCTCTTACCCTGCCACACTGCAGATTGATGGATCCATTGGAAGGATAACCCGCTGTGTCCCCCAGCTCACCCTGTGCATACATTTGTACACAGGGGAGGGTGGGAGGTTGCTGGGGATGGGATCAGGGAGGGAATCCTGTTAGGGAGGTGTGAGTTGGCCTTGGCAAGGGCTTTGCTGGTGACAACTGAGGCAGTGCTGAGATAATAAGTCTGTAACACAGCAAGTGTTTAGATAATGTAATCTGAATGCTTGCTGCATTGTGAAACTGTTATCTTAGTGCTTTATTTCACTACTGGAAAAACATTATAGGCAATTAATATGTACACAAAATTTTTGTCTGTTCATCTATTACATTAAACAAGAAAGTCCAACAGAATATGTGAGACAAGAAATGGATTTTTAGATACTGTTATTAAGGATCTGGTAGTTCTGGGAACTGATGTTCTGTTCCCTGCTCTTCTTTTTATTTCTTGGAGTTGGGGAAGAAAAAGAGATAACAAAATCAAGAGACAAGGAGTCTTTGCAAAAGCAGTACGATTTAATCTGCAGCTTGGCCTCCTGCATTCTTATTCTGTGCCATACAAAAACGAGTGACTTTGGGCAGAGATGTATAACCAGACATCAGTTTCCCTTGTTCGTGAGCCAGCAGCTTGTTCACCTGAAGAAAAGTTGTTTTGGGTGCTGTGATACAGTGAAATAACTGCCCCACTGGTTCCAGCTGGGTGTGCATTAGCCTTGGGACAAGCTCCAGCTGCCAGGCAGTGTCAGCCCTGTTCTGGCTCCAGCACACAGAGAATGCTGGATGCAGTCAGTCCTTGGGGTTGATGTGTGGAGTGGCAGAGCCCCAGGCGGGCTCCAGGCTGGTGTTCCCATGTTTCAGTGTGGGTCTGTGTCTGGGGCCACAGTGGAGAGAACTCAGCTGTGGGGTCCCATGCCTGGTGCAGAAATGGGGGCTGGGTGCTGCAGGGAGGCTGTGGTGTCCAGAAAACTCTGCAATTGTCTCATGCCTGGAAATGCTTTCCTTTTAGCTTTACTTGTGGTTTTGAACGTGCAGTTTCCCCTAAGGGCCAGAAAATGGCCTGGCCTTTTTTTGTTTGCTGCTCTGGGTGCTCCTCTGCTCTCTTGGTGCCTGTGAGGAAGTTTTCTCTGCTGACACAGTGGCCTGGGAGGGCCCTGGAGCTCCTGCCTGGACCATGGTGTGTCCTGGAGGATCTGGGCACTCTGGGAGTGCTAAGGGGAGTGCCTTAGCTGGGTGCTGGCACATTTAGGGCCACTCTGCCCTGGAACTGAGGCTCTGCCTTCTCTAAAATCGAAGCAGGCAGCCTTTCTTCTCTTCCTTTACTGGGAGCTAGTTCAAGTTGAGGCTTCTCTGGGGATATTTATTTCCAGAATATTTAAGAAGAGGTGATTTACGTACTGGACTGTTAATTTTCTGTGGTGTTGGAGTGTTAGTGACTGTAGGGGTGTCCAGGTGCTGCCATCTCCTGCCCAGACCCCACTGTGACCTGCTCCTGTCCTGTTGCTTTAGCACCCTTAAAGGAAATTATTTTATTTTGCTCTCATTTACTCTTCTGTTTCAAATTTGCCTTTCCATGCCCTCTTTTTTGTAGTCCACATCAAACAAGTGATCCCTCCAAAACCAAACAAATCTTGTGTCTTTCAAGCTCTGATTTGGTGTATTCCTTATCCTCACAGTGTTCGTGGGTAGCTGTGAGTGTTGCATAAGATTCCACATGATTTGTTCATGCCAGAGCTCTTTGCAAGACACTTGAGAGAGTCCCTGGATGGTCCAAATATTTTCCCTTCAGTTCAGTAGCAGCCAAGCAAGACCTACAGTTAAATCCTGTAGGAAGCTTGCAGAATCCAGGGTGTTTCTGTGTGTATCCTAAAGGCAGGAGCTGAAAATAACAGCTTTGCTCTCTGCTTTGGAAATGCTGACCTGCTGCACGTGAACTCTCTGCAGACATTATCCCCTCTTGATCTTACACCAGATTTCTCATGGGGGTTTTATTTAATAAAACCTTCTTTATATTAAAGGTGTTCACCCTGTGTAAGGAAACTAATGGGCTTTGATTAAATAATGGACTTTGCTGTAATTTTGTATTTCTTGTACGTGCAGAAATCCATTGTTCTTGGGGTTTTATTACATTAATTGATTTGCTTCTCTTCTTGGGGCAGGCATGAAATACCTGGAGTCTGACCCGTTTTGTCCATGTCCTGTTCCCTCCCTTTCCCCCAAGTAACTTAATGATCAATTTACCACTTCATCATCGAGGACAGTGAAATTTCCTTCCTTTGTGAAAATTGAAACATAATGAAACCTTTTATTTAGTGCAATTATTGTTCCAAAGTACTTCAGAACTGTGGATGGCAGCACCAGGGAAGTGTAGCTGTTACCTGTCTTCAGTAACCTTTTCTCTCTGGATTTTTCTCAGCTGAACCTTTTCTTCTGGTCTCTTTTTGTGGTAGGATTTGAGGCTCACAGAAGAGTAACTTGGGCTGCAGGATAAGTTACTCTGCCCAATGTGGAATCATTCAGAGATTTAGTGAGGTTAGAGTAACTCCCAATTCTAGACCATCAGTGCCTTTGTTTACAAACAACTGGCAGCAGTAGCAGAGCAGTTGGCTGACTTAAACACTGAAGTGGAATGGTTGTAGTTGCCTCTGGTTTTTCTTCTCGGTGCAGGTAGTGAGAGCTGTGTAAAACACAGGTCCCATCAGGGCTGGCCCTGTGCCACAGCCAACACCCATAAAACTGTGCACAGCTCTTGAATTGGACAGAAAAATCTCTGCACACTTACTGCAGCTCTGTACATTTTTAGTGGATTAAAATGATGATTAAAAACATGAAATGTGCTTTGTTTTCTTGTTTTCTTGTGGCTTTGTAGCAAGGAACTATTTAAGGAAATAGTTTGCTGTGATGGGAGTCACTCTGTGGGTAGAATGAAAACATTTTCAATACCATTAATTTCAAGTTAACTTTGCTCAGCAGTGGCAAATCCATGGTTCACCTTTGTCGACAACTTTCTGCAATATTCACATGCTTTTATATTTTTTAATCAAGATTCTCATGAGATGTTGGGTAAACATCTTTCCTATTCCTGTGTTACTCCTTTTCAGCTGGACCTTACTGTGGGGTGAACTTTGAAGAATTTCTAAAGACCCATAATTTTACTGCTTGAATTCTGGTTAAAATCCCATTTATTTGTAGTGATACAAGTAGGAGACCACATCGATGAGACAGCTGCCAGCATTGCCCATTATTTACTGCTGACAGATCCCTGTGTCATACGGTTATCAATGAGCCTGGGAGCAGGACAGGAGGGTGTGTGCTCGGCCCCCGAGGCTCTGAATTTCCCTCCTGGAGCCCATTAACACCGATGCATGTTCCCTTTTGTCTCCTGTGCCCTGCAGTGAGCACTTGTCGTGTGCCTTCACGTTCTTCCTGCACGGGGAGAGCAACGTGTGCACGAGTGTGGAGATCGCGCAGCACCAGCCCATCTACCTGATCACCGAGGAGCACATCCACATGGCCCAGTCCTCCCCCTCACCCTTCCAAGGTACCAGCTCCGGGCACATCAGCCCTTTCAGCCCTCTGGGGATGCTTCTCCAGATCGTTCTGGCCATTCACATTGTTGGGAGCCTTGGATGCCAAACAAATCGATCATTTCAGTTTAAAAAGACTTTTATTTAAGAAAGTCAGTGCACCCGTGGGATTTTCTGACATGGGGTTTCTGTGAATCCTGTGTGGATTCTGTTTCAGGACTGCTTTGCATTCATGCATTGGCAACTATTTACTGTTTTATTTTAAAAACAAGGGGTGGGTGGGTGTGAAAACGTAGCAGAAACAATGACAAGCTTTAAGTATCTGTGACTATTTATTTGCCAGTGTAAGAAATTAAAGTTTCACAGAATTAAGTTGATGGCTTAGTAAATTCATAGTGCAATTTTCATGTGATACTCTAAAAAAAAAAGAAAAACATTAAGAAATTTGAATCATTGCATTATGCTGTCTTTACTACAGTCTGAAATTATAATTTCAAAGCAATTAAAGCAAGAAATCTTTAGTGAAATTCAGCATAGAGTAAAAAAACAGCCAGAGACACGTGAAATGATCATTTATAGAGACGTTTATTTATAGAAGCTTTATTGAAAACATTTTGTGTCTAGATGTAAAGCATTGACAGAGGCTCAGGCACTTCAGTCATACATTTTATTTCAGTGAGCTGAATTCATGACTCAAATCAAATACAACTAAAAGCAAAATTGAGTCAGAACAGAAATACCTGTTGTTAAGCAAGTAGTTTCCTTATTTGTTGTGACTCTTCTTTGTGTATTATCTGTCCTTTTTAATGCTGAGAAGTCTCAAATGTTCCTGTCCTCTCTTCTGTTGGTGAGTGTTCATCCCTGAGTGCTCTTTCACTGCACTGGGGTTGCTGGAGTTTCATTTGCTGTGGAAATTATGAACCCAAACCACCACGGGGTGCTGCTCAGGAGGGCTCAGTGCTCTGTGGGTTTGGATTCACACCTGCCCTGGCTTTAGCAGTGCCTTTCCCTGGACCCTTCAGTCCTCAGGTGATGGAAGAGTGGCTCAGGCCGAGGCAGAGCTGCTGATGCACAGCTGGAGCAGCCCTGCTGTGGGACTGTTGTTGGCTCTCCTGCAGTGCTGCTCAGTCCTTCAGGGCTGCTGTTTGTTGTGTTGCAGTGCTGGTGAGTCCTTATGGGCTGAACGGGACCCTCACAGGCCAGTCCTACAAGATGTCAGACCCTGCCACTCGGAAGCTGATGGAGGAGTGGCAGTACTTCTACCCCATGGTACTGAAGAAAAAGGAAGGCATGAAAGAGGAGGAGGAGCTGGGATATGACAACGATTTCCCTGTGGCAGTGGAAGTCATTGTTGGTAGGTTTCAATATTCTGCCTGAAGGATTATTTTCCTCTCCATGATTTGAAAAAAAAAAAGTCATCTAATTAATCAGAAAGAGCCATTATAATTTTCCTATATTCTCTTGTAGCTCTCTTGACACCAGAAGATCTGAGTAGTTCTGTTGCCTCAAGCTTTTGTACTCCCTGTATCCCACATGCCATTATTCACTGGATTGAGCTCCTTGTTTCAGCTCTGTACTGGTTACAGAGGGCTGGATGTGTATTAACATGGAAATTCCATGGCTCTCTGTATTTCAGATAATAACTTTTGTCAAATTGACATTGAAAACAAGTGGAAGTAGGTGTGGTTGCTGGGTATTATCAGATGTGTCTAAGACTTGTGGTTTTCCATCTCTCTGCAGGGGGTGTGAGGATGGTGTACCCTTCAGCCTTTGTTCTCATCTCCCAGAGTGACATCCCGGTGTCACAGAGTGCTGCCAGTGCTGCAGGCCATATAAATGTGGGACAGCAGGGCCTTGGCAGCGTGAAGGATCCTGTCAGTACCTGTGGGATGCCCCTGACTCCCCCCACCTCTCCAGAGCAGGCTGTAATGGGTAAGCACTGGGCTGGGGAGATGGAATCAGGCTCTGGGTTTTGCTGAGCTGCTGGGGAGGGCACGTGTGAGCAGGGGCAGGGTAAAGGCAGCAGTGGAGGAGTGTTGGGGAGGACTTTGTGGGTCTGTGGTAGAGGAAAACCAGTGCTGTGAACATCCCTTTACACAAAATGGGGTGAATTCAGTTCAGCTCCCTTCCTGTAGGTACATCTGTGTGCAGTGCTGCAAAGCAGCACAGAAACCCCTCACCACAGGATAACCTTCTGCTTGAACTTGGAGAATTTTTGAGCCTGTTGGGCAGCACTTATTAAATTTCACAGAGCAATAGAAGTGTCAAGGACACGAAGACCCTACGAGTGTCTGTGAGGCTGTGCAGCCAGATGGGGCTGAAGAATCCTTGTCATACCCTCACTGAGGAGCTCCCAAGCTTTGCCTTTATGGGATAATTCTGTCACATCAACAGGGTCAGTCCTGGAGTAACAGTCACTGAGGTTGGAAAAGACCTCTAAGGTCACCAAGACCAACCTTTGGTTTTTGCATCAAGGTTCAGAGAAAATGCATCTGGATTCACTTGTCCATGGTTAGAGCCCATAGATGAAGACAATCAAAGTATTTAGTATTTACTGCTAATAAGTCAGAATTATGAGATGTAAATTCACTTGGAATGGTGTTTTTCAAAGGAACTGAGAGTTAAAATAAGCAAGAAGCCAATTAATAACTAACTGAAGCAAGACAATCACAATTTAAATAACAATCTATTCAAGTATTGATGCATATTTTAATGTGCTATTGTATTTTTAAAATTTTTCAGAACCCTGTTACACTTGTTCAGTATCACAAGGGGGATTCTATTTTTGAATATTTATAAACTATCATTTATATAAAAGTGTTCATGTTGTCCAATCTGGCAGTCACAGCTTCTGTTTGATCTCTGCTATTGTTTGAGGGCAGTATGAATTTGTATCAGAGGGGTGCCTCTCCAGCAAACAATGAAAGGATTCGTTTTTTATCAAAAGCCATTTTAAAAGACCTTGAAAAACTGGAGAAATGGATTGGAAAAGCGTGTCACACAGTCCAGAATCACTAATGGGACCCATAAACAGGATTAGTGTGAGGACAGGAATAATACTTCAGTTCTGCCCAATACTATTTAAAATGTGAGTTTAGTGCCATGTCCAGTCTGGGGCACCTAAAGATGTGGACAAACTGTCTGGGGTCCAAGAAAGTACAGTGAGAGTGATCCTGGATTTTGCAAACAGGACCTCCAGGAAAAGATGGACAGAACTGAGGTAGTTTAGTCTAGAGAAGTGGAATTTCAAGGAGAAAAAGAATAAGCTTTCCTCTGCAGCCAGTATGTAATGAATCTAAACTGAAGCAAAGCTAAATTAGGTTAAACAGGGGGAAAATCTTGCTCTGAGGAAAGATAATGAAATGTTGGAATAAATTGGCTGTTGGAAAGCTACAGAAGTTCCCTTAGCAGAGAGGTGATGGGTTTTGGGAGGTTTGGTGGGGGCATTTTGTAAGGTTGTTTTTAAGAAACACATTAGTTAAATTTGTTGATTCAGCTTTAAAGCAAGGACTGGACTAGATGATCTCTTCAGTTCTCTTTTAATCATATTTTCCATGGTTGTGTCTGAAGTATGTAACAAAACAAGTTATTGCTGGAACTGGGGAATGGCATTTTTCACCAGTGGAACCAGTCTGCACTGCAGGGGGTGTGCAGTGGCCTCTGGTGAGGGGCTGCTGTGTCCTCCACTCTCTGTGCCATTACCTGCCATAGGTATCTCTGTGTGTTCCAGGACTGTGTCAGGGATGTTCATGGATAAAAATCAGTGTCAGTGTGTGAGAACTGAGGGGTTTTGCCTGCTGTGCAGTTCTGTCTCCTGTTCTGCTGTATATTGCTGTACTGTATGGTATAAAAATATTACATAATTACAGAAAGCAGTAATTAATGCATTCCAGTGTAACTTGAAAGCCCTGGTAGTTCCTTGGTTATTCTCTCATGTCTCCTGTCCTTCCCTTCCCATCAGTGTTTTCCTTGTTTTCTTCCTGCTGTTGACACGTGATGCCTCTGTGTGCATGTGGTGTTTGTCTATACACACATTCCTTCTCCCCTTCTCCAAAGGAGGGCACATTTGCCCATCTGGAGTTCTGACCTGTTTGTTTTTTGATCATCTGTCAAGTTCCCACTTGTTAGAGAACATTTGAAAGCCAGTGAAATACATGGTTAGAGGCACAAGCCTCAGTGTGGCCAGGGGATTTTGCTGTTTGACTTCACAAAAAGATAATCAGGGCAGATCTAACTGGAGAAAGAAATCCATAATGTGAAGAATGAAAGAAGGTGCAGGGTTAGGCAGTTTGTGCACCATTTCAGAAGTTGTGTTCTGCAAGTCTCCTGGTGGCAAGCAGCAGGGTTCCCTGTCAGCTGCAGGGATGTGCAGCACTGAGTCCCTTCAGCACTTCACACTTGGGGCTGCCGGGATGCGTCAGGGAGGACGGAGTGTTCTGTACCCTGGGGTGACCTTGTGCAAATGCAGCACCTCCCTCCTGGCTGCTCCAGCCCCGGCCCAGAGCAGCCACTCGTGCCCAGGCCGGTGGACCCAAAGCTCCCTCTGCTGCTGCAGCTGGGGCTTGGCAGGATGGGTGTGCTGGAGTTCAGCTAAACAGAAACACATTGCAGGGCAGAAAAAGAGGCATCTGCTTGTGCAATAGCTGGTAAAGGCTTCTGTATCACAGCAAGGAATGGAGTGCAGAGAGTTTTCAGCCTCTCAAACATGTTGAAGTAATATCTTCATTTGTTATCTCTTTGATAATCACGCAGAAAATACACACTGAGAATATCATATTCTGTGTTAGTAGTGTATTGGTGATAAGCTGTTGGAAATTTCTGTAGTAGATCTCAACTAGAAAATCTCACCAAGGCCAGTTTTGATTCTGGTATTTCAATTCAAACATATTGTAAAGAAATGGCACAGAATCTCAGAGTGATTTGGGTTGGAAAGGACCTTCAAGTTAAACTCATTCCACCCCCTGCCATGGGCAGGGTCACCTTCCACTGTCCCAGGCTGCTCCAAGCCCCAATGTCCAGCCTGGCCTTGGGCACTGCCAGGGATCCAGGGGCAG
>JBBMKD010000044.1:5178025-5200343 GCA_037834095.1 Argya squamiceps | reverse complement strand
ATTCCCTGTGTCCTGTCCCTCCATCCCTTGTCCCCAGTCCCTCTCCAGCTCTCCTGGAGCCCCTTTAGGCACTGGAAGGGGCTCTCAGCTCTCCCTGGAGCCTTTTCTTCTCCAGGTGAGCACCCCCAGCTCTACCAGCCTGGAAAGCATCAGTGATCCATTCATTTCTTTAGTGAGGTTTAATATAAAGAACTTATCCCTGCTTTGAAAGTCTACATAAATGATTAGTTTTCTTAATAGATGCTTTTACGACCATCTATATTACAATAAATTTCGTCTTTAAAGCAACTCACCAAAGACTATATAAATTCAAGTTTAACATCCAGGATAATAATGAAAAAGCTCTGTCTGCACTTTTCTTAGTGATTCAATCCAGGGCTGTAGGGGCTATCTGAAATACCTCCATTTAATAGGGAGTGTATTTTTATATATATATATATATAGATATATATAATATGCAGAGTGTATCACATCATGTGAGGTGCAGTACATGCACAACTCTATTGCCCATGTCTGTGGTACAACCCAGTGCCCAGTTACCTCAAAGGAAGTGTTGCTTTGAAAAGTGTTTTGTAAGGATGCTCTGAGCATTCCCCAGTGAATGTGAACATTGGTGTAGTCAGCAGCCTGCTAAGAGACTTGCAGGGAAACATAGCAAGTGACAATATGAAAACAGTTCTGACATAAATGCTTTATTTCTCTTGCAGGAGAAAGTGGCTGCTCTCAGAGCAGCATCAGCCACCCAGCTGTGCAGGAGGGGACAGTCAGTGTCCACAGTCCAAAGAAATCAAGCAAGATTACTCCCAAATTTCACAACCGTATTGTTCACCGTGTGTGGAAGGAATGCATCCTCAACAGGGCACAGTCCAAGTATGGCAGCAGTCCTCATGCTTTGCTGATTTATAACACATAATATACAGCTAAAATGGTCATGGTTTGCCTTAGTGTTTTTCCTCACAGGATTCCTTTGCCACCAATCAGAGCTGATGATGCCAAACAGCATTGTCAAAGAAAATGTTGTAAATTTGTCCCTGAGTTCAGCTGAGAACTCCTGACACTTCCCATTGTGTTTGCAGTTGTGTACCCTAATTGTGGCA
This sequence comes from Argya squamiceps, assembly GCA_037834095.1. NCBI lineage: Eukaryota > Metazoa > Chordata > Aves > Passeriformes > Leiothrichidae > Argya > Argya squamiceps. The sequence continues at coordinate 5,199,246 of JBBMKD010000044.1, read as the reverse complement.
GTCCTTGAGGCCACACATCCATAGGATGAGCCTTCAGCCAAGTGCTCTCAGATTTAGTGATGACAGCTTCTATCTCCAGTTGTAGTTACCACACTGAAAGCTGGGTGACTGCAGAACAGATTGTATGTGTTTGATATTTAGGGCTCTAAGGGGAGTATTTGTAAAGCATTACATGAGTTGGACTAAAATTTCAATTGACAAGGGTGTATAAATTGATGTTAGTGTCACAGACCTTTAGTACTGGAGATTTAAAGTGTTTCACAGCATGGTGAGCCCTGAAATACTTTTTTTTTCCTATTTCCATGCAATTTCCTCACTGGGTATGTCAGACTAATTTCCAGAAACAGTTTAAATGGCTTTCCCCTTGTTTCTTGTGCTCAGACTCCAAACAGAGTTATCTGACACAGAGCTGGGACCTTCCTCCTACATAAATCAAACTGTAAATTTAAGGAGTAGTGCAGGGATCTGCTGTCAATTTCAAAGGTCAGGCAGAAGGAAGTAATTTATCTGAGGGGAACATACATGAATTTATGCATGTACATTTTAAAAAATTTTTTCTTCAAAAGGTGGGAATTGCTAAAATAATTTTCTCTTCTTCAGGAGGAATCAAATTACAGCTGCAAATTTGGAAGAGGAAGTTCCTAACAATAGTGTTTCATGGGATTTTGTGGATCCAGTCCAAAGAGTCAGTTGTTCTTGTTCCAGGTGAGCTTTGAAGAGAATAAACATTTGTCATATTGTGAGAGCCCTATTCAGACAGAGATACTCTTACAGAAGGGAGTTATGCTTTAGCTGAGACAAGAGGAAGTTGTAATATCAAATCTGTAAACACTTTTGGGGGATGCATCTATCTCAGCCCATTGTCACTTGCAGGTGCCAATCCAAATGGAAAAACGATGGTATTGGGGCCAGGACCACTTCTCATTCATAAGGAACTCATCCTGCAGCTTTTCAGAGCTGCAGAAACCTTTGGTTAAGTGGTTAAGGCTTGTGGTGAAGAGGGCAGGATCTGCCTAAGTTTGTGGGCATCCTGATACCTGGAGGAAGAGGGAAAACATTTCATATACAAATCACTCCACGTGCCTCTGGTCAATCTGCCATGCCATCAAAACCCACCCAAGAGAATATGAAATCTTTGCAGCCTGGTCACCCACTGTCACTGGATCAGAGACAATTCACAGCTCACACAAACACTTTAGGAGGTTATTAATGTTATCTGTCATCTTTGGGTGGTTAGAATTCCAGAACTCCTCACTCAGGAAAGGCACACCATCATCACCAATATGCTTAATCATTCTTATAACTATCAGAGAGATGTTACAGGGCTAGAAAAAAAACCCAGTTTGCAGTGAAATAGTCCTGTGAAACACTTCTACCGAAATTCTTTATTCCCAAGGTCAGCATCTACTTGTAAGGTAGGTGATAAAAGCAGCTTTACCAAAAGAAGTTATTCCTTAAGCATGCAGTTCTTCTTTGTGTAGTCTGAGGAAGAGATGAGGGGACTGTGCATCCTACAAGGGTGGAATGTTCAACCTGGAGACTCCCTGCTCTATCCCAAGTGAGAGGATGCTTTCTGCTCTTCCCCCCTGATTATGTACATTGTTTGTATTCATATACCCAAGAATGTGGAACAGATAAATGTTTTGTCAGAATGCCAAGTGTTTCCTGTGGAAAACTGGTCCAGTTTTGCCTGGAAAGCATGGGATTCAATAGTGGGCAGTGGGGGCCTGGGTCTATGGATAGGTTCAGCTGCACTTGCAATTTCATACTGTCTGTTCATCCCTCCAGTGATAACTGCATCATGCTGGAGTTGGTAAACACAGCAGCTGGGAAATGGAAACATTATCCTTAAAATGAAGGCAGTACCTGATTTCAAACAGCAATAAGTACTTTCTGTGTAGCTGCAGAACCTGAGCAGCTACTGGCATACAGAAATTGTTTTAGTCATTTCTGTGCCCATTCCATGTTCTGGATAAATGTCAGGATATAATCTTAGATCTGGAGTCTCAAAGGGCTGTCTGGTGCTCAGCATCAAATTCAGTCTCCTGCAGACCAGTTTTTGGTGTGTGAGGTGCAGAATGTCTGAAATCATTCTCTGTAGTCAGTTAAAATACGGTGAGTGATGGAGAATTAAGGCAATGAAATGTTACAAGAACATGCTTAAGGCAAACCTCCAGTTACCAGGGCATAGGCTGCACATTAGGGTGATTGCAGGCCCAGACCATCTGCTGCTGCAGGGAATCTGCAGCGTGTCCTGGGAGCAGCAAAGCCCTGTGGAAAGCTGGGATAACCCCACACAGCCTGGATGCTGCCAGGGAACAGGGGCAGCAAGCACAGACATTGTGTTTGCACCTGTAGGCAGGGTTGGGTGTCTCCAATCCAGTCCACTTCACTTGTGATCATGTAGGTTATCTTTTTAAGTAAAAAGCACATTGCATGTTTTGAAATGGGTTTTTGTTGTCCTATTGTTGTTCATAAAATAGGGATGGAGTGATTCATTTTGAAATGGTGTTTATTTTTAAACATGTTTCAATGTTAAGCACAAACACGTCTTTCAGTTTCTGTTTAGCTTAATAAAATCAAATAAACAGCTAAACAAAAAGCTCTGAACAACAAAAAAGACCAGTAAAAGCATGGGCAGAGTTATATTGCTGTTGTCACATCCTTGGGAATCATCATCATTATGATGAAAATACTTTTTAGCAGGACCTGAAAACTGAAATTCAATCCTGTGTTTCTCAGTCTCAAAGATACTGGATACAAAGTCAAAAAAGCCATATGAGGCCAGTAATAAGATTGTATGTTACTGCATTATTTTGTTTTGAATATTTAAAAATACTTATTCAAACTTCCTCCATCAGGCAGAAATTAAAAGCCAGTTACAAGATCAGGAGCAGACAGGAGGTTTCTCAGTGCTGTTCTTTGTGTTTAGCTTTCCCCTGAGGTGGGGTAACTGCCCAGAGCATGCCGTGAGTGGTTTCTCCTCCTCCTTTTGCAGGCACAAGGTGTTCAAGCAGCGCTGCGCTGGTGCCTCGGGCCGGCCCCCCACGCTGCCCCAGCCCGGCTTCGGAGTGGGGCCGGCGGCGGGCTCGGCACTGCCCCCTCCTGCCTCCTCAAAGCACAAAACCACCGAGAGGCAGGACAAGGGAGAGAAGCTGCAAAAAAGGCCCCTGATGCCATTTCACCATCGGCCCTCGGTGACTGAAGAGCTATGCATGGAGCAGGACACGCCCGGGCAGAAGCTGGGACTGGCCGGGATGGAGTCCGCGCTGGAAGTTCCGAACTCCAGGAAATACGAGAAGCCGCTCTCGATACCTGCTAGAAATCCAAGCAAGCAAATGAATATGAATCCTATGGATTCACCCCATTCCCCCACTTCCCCTCTGCCTCCCACCCTGAGCCCCCAGCCCAGAGGTCAGGAGGCAGAGAACCTGGACCCCCCTTCCGTTCCTGTGAACCCAGCACTCTACGGCAGCGGGCTGGAGCTGCAGCCACTGCCCAGCTTAGATGACAGGACAGTCCTGGTGGGACAGAGGTTACCTCTGATGGCAGAGGTCAGTGAGACAGCCTTGTACTGTGGCATAACTCAGAGCAACGAGGCCGTGGGCGTGTGGAGGACCTACAATGTCCCCTCGAGTGACGACCCCGAGTTCCGGCCGCCGGAGCTGCCGTGTGAGAGGTATGATGGCAGGATGGAGGTCAACCCCGACAGCACTGCACTGAAAAGGTGAGAGTGCACACTGGCCAGGGGGATGGGCAGTCTGAGTCATCACCAAACTCTCCTTTCTACTTTTCAACTGAGAAAGGCTAAGGCTTCACCATCACAGATGCTGCAGAGAACACCAAATACTTAAATAAAAACACTCTATTGCAGGATGCTTGCCTTTTCGATCTCTCCCTTTCTGTTGGACACTACAAGAACCAATCAATCTCTTTATAACCTATTTTTGTATTTTATGCTAGCCTAAAAATTACTGCAGCGTTCTGATAATGCGTTTTTAAAAAATACACCAGAGAGAGTGGTTAATGAAAATGTTTAGGAAAAATTAATTGAGGAAGAGTTATTGAGTTAAAAGACTATTGAGTTTGGTAATTACAATGGAGTTTGCTAGGCTGTAAAGGGTTTCAGCCTGAAAAACACAGTCTGGAAAGGCTGGACTTCAGTGTTTTCATTTATATAGTGACAAAAATTGATTCTTCTTTCATTGTCCCAAAGTAGATCTTAATTCAGTAAGTTATTTAATACTAAATATATCTAATACATCCTTTATTTGAGGAAAAAGACATTTCTACTTGATCAAGGGGGATGGAGTGAGCCATGGGCTGTGTTTGTGTGACAGCTGCAGATTATGCTGGTTTTGTTTCATGGTGGCTTTGCTTGTTTATTTCACTTCAGGCTCTTAGCACAACCTAATAAACGGTTTAAAATTTTGGAAGAGCAGAAACCAGTGCAGACCCTAAACTATCTCGACCCCTTGCCTCTACTACAACCCCCTGGAGAAGGCTGGGGAGACACCAGTGATCCTTACACCTTTGAAGATGGAGATATCAAGTACAGTTTCACAGTCAATAAAAAATGCAAACTTGGGGCTGAGAAAGATCCTTTGAAAAAGAACAAGGTAAGGTGTAAATCCAGTCTTTGGCATTAATATTCTTGTGGGATTTATCCTGTAGCACAGTGTTTGCTGTACAGCACTCTGGAAGACACAGGTCTGTTCTACTGATGTTTAATTATTTTATATTATCACCTGCATGATGCTCCTTATGTATCTTATCTTGTATGGAGCTGTTTTGGTGTCTGGCTGTGCAAGCAAACATTCTAAAAGATGCTTTTTCCTGGAGAGTTTGAGATGGTTAATTACCTGGACTGGCTGTCAGAGCTGGATATGGTCCATGGAATCCTTTGTAAATCTTATATTTAACTCGGACCCCTGAGTCTGGCTGGACATAGGAGAACATTTGTTCTTACATAGCTTAAATTCATATCCATGAAATCTCTTTGATGTTTTGTATAGTCAGAAGATGGGATTGGTTCCAAGGAAATCCCCTCAACGGGCCATTCTGCGCCAGTTCCTGATGGAAAAGATGCCATGTCCATTTTCAGTTCTGCTCCTAAAAATGGTGAGTTAAAGCTCATTGATTCACTCTGCAAAGCAAAAATACCCATATCCCATAACATCTGGAGGGAAAAATCACATGTGAACTTTTGTCTGTAGTATCAGAGCTACAGACAGCTCCCAAGTTGGAAAAAACTTGATTTTCCTTGTCATTTTTATAAAAGCAATTATATATTTTTAGCATGTTAAATGGGCAGCAGCCCCTTCCTTGTTTCCTGGCTGACCCTGGGTGGTTGCTGAGCAGCCTGCAGGGCTGCAGCCTGGCAGAGGGGCTGGGTGCTGTTGTGCTGCCCCTGTGCTCCCCTTTCCCTGACTGTCGGTTCCGTGTTCCCGGCGCGGCAGAGGCGCGGCAGGACGGCGCCGCCGGCAGGCCCGGCTCGGGCAGCCTCACGCAGGTCACCGACCTGGCCCCGTCCCTGCACGACCTCGACAACATCTTCGACAACTCCGACGAGGATGAGCTTGGGGTGAGTCTCTGCGGGGTGAGCCTTCTGCAGGCAGAAATACAGGAATCCTGGTGGGAATGATTGTCCCTAATAGATGGCAGAGAGAGTCTCCAGGTAGGCAGCCTTGGATTTTAGGTGGCAAAGAGAGAGATCCTTCAGGAGATCCATCCTGCATGGACAGGCTGTAAGGAGTTTCCATAGGGAGAGCCATGCAGGTCCTTTATAAATCCATTATATCTGGTTTGGTATCCTGGAATTCTGTCAGCTTTTTGTGTTGGAGAATTACGGTGGAAAATATCCAAGTTTTATTAATTGATGATGGGTTCTTTTACCTTGCCCATAGAAAAATAAATTAAACCTTACAGGATTCCAGTAATTCTCTGAGTCATGTTCCCTCATATTCCTCCAAGCACTTTATTTTAGGGCAGAGAGAAATAGTTGCTGCGTGTTAGGAAATACAGAAGGAAATGCAGATTTATATCAGTTATGGGGTGGGGGAAATTGTCTGGGAAGGCAAACATTTGGGTAGTCACTATCTTTAAGCATAATCTGATACAGCCATAATGATACAGAAGGTGGCCCTAAAGTGACTGTTAGCAGACAACAGTGTTTAGAGGTCTTATGCCTTGTTCTTGGCAGAACTTTATAAGTGCACCAATTTCCTTACTGTGGTTCTACACAAACTGCACTTCAGATGCCACAGTTAATATGCAAATCTACCAGAGAACTGTTCTGTCAAAATAAAAAATTATTTTCTTCTCTGAAGTTGCCCTGGACAGCCCTAATATTTTTCCTGTCTTAACATTTGGATGTCTTGGGCTTTACTCTCAGTGTCACGTTCCCATTACTACTTCGGAGTAATCCAAACATGGAAACAAATAGAGCAGTCTCATGCATTTTGAGCTCAGAGATTGTGATAACATTTTGAATATAATTTGTGTATAGAAATGTAAAAATACATAGTTAAATGTGTGCATCAGTTTATGAGGGGGTGTATAGATATATATATATATAAAAACATTTCTTTTTGTTTTTAGTGTCGAAAGAGGGAAAAAATCCAGACTCCTTGTGGGGCGAGGGTGGGAGAGTAGAAAAGCAGGCATTGTCTGTGCAGTGCAGTGCCCCTGGAGGTGTCAGTGTGTGTGTCTAACTGCAGTGTGTGCTTTGCAGGCCGTGTCCCCAGCCCTGCGCTCCTCCAAGCCGCCGGCCGCGGGCTCCGAGGAGCGGCCGCTGGGCAAGGACGGCCGCACTGCGGTTCCCTACCCTCCCAGTGAGTACCTGGGCTTCCCTGGCACTGCCAGGCCTGGCTGCACTGCCCTGCGGTGCCACTGGGCTCGCTGAGGGTGCACCTGGGGCTGGATTGGCAGCTTTGAATGGGGGCAGTGGTGGTACAGATGTTTAATGAGCCTACTGAGATGTGAGGTACTCTTCTGTTGGCATTGTGGTCTTGATCTGGATCTATGGGGAGGGGTTTGTTACAAATCTTCCTTTGGAAGGTTTCCCCTCTCTTCTCTGCTCATTGTAGGACACTTCCACCATTACCAAATCCCTCTTTAAATATAAATCCTTCTACTTAACAAAACCAAAGACTTTAAAACCATGGCTTACCAACGGGCCATGATGGTGCAACCTGTCTTGGAAGAAAACTGCACTGAACGTTGGACAAATTAAAACTAAAATCACTTTCAGGGTTTAATCTGGATGCAGAAGTGCATGATTAAAATTAAAGTGCTGGGTTCTAACTGGAGGCTTGGTGTGGACCTTTTATAGGTGACTGTGGTAGTGATACTTTTGCAAGCCCTGCACGTGGACAAAGGAGGTTGTGGGAGTGCAGCAATCCCATGAAATTGTATGAAACTGTATTAAACAATAGGGCTTTTTTCTAAGGACTGTGCCGACAACTGTTGGGAATGGTGACTTGTACTCTGAGGTTTGAGGGCTTTGCTGCATTTCTTCCACCTGACAGGATGGGACAGCCTGGGGGCTCTGCTCCCAGGGAACAGGGACAGGAGGAGAGGGAATGGCTTCAAGCTGTGCCAGGGGAGGCTCAGGTTGGATATTGGGAAAGTTGTTTCACTGAGAGGGTTGTAAAGCCCTGGCACAGCTGCCCAGGGCAGTGCTGGAGTCTCCAGCCCTGGAGGGATTTACCAGCCCTGTGGATGTGGCACTTGGGGACATGGCTCAGTGGTGGCCTTGGCAGTGCTGGGGAGTGGTTGGGCTCGATCATCTTAGAGGGTTTTTCCAACCTGAACAGATCTCTGATTCTGTTGGTGTAGATGGCATTTCTTTTGAGATAAAGGAGAAATGTGTTTGTAGGACAAGAGGAAGGTGAGAATTTCTGGTATAATAGTAACAAATCAAATTACAAATTACTTAGTGGTGAGAAGGAAGAGTGTTTGATTTCTGTGGCCACTGTAAGCAGAAATCCAATCTCTCTGCAAATCATTCTTTAAAGCCTTCTCATTAACTTCAGCTGGTAATGAGAACAAATTGAGGTGAAGAAAAAACCAGTCTGAAGGAGATGAGTCAGAGTTTTATGGACCCATAAAAGCTGTGCTGATTTACTCAAATGTAGAAGTCTGAAGTATACAGAGATTGGATTTTGACAGGTTTAGTTGATCCATAGCTTTTTAAAATATGCAAAGCTTTTTCAAGCATGACACACATGAAAATGAATGATGATAGTTGCCTGTTGCTGTAGGGTTGGGGGATTTTTTGTAATTAAACTTTTTTATGAATCTGCACTGCAGAATTTTGCTAAGTGGAGTGATCTGGAGGTGAGAAAATGATGTAGTGTGAAGTTAAACAGATACACTCCACTTGTAGCCATGGCCTTGCTACCAGCTGTCGAGGCAGAACTGTGTCTGTGGGGAGCTGAAGTGCCTTGTACAGCACCATAAATTCCTGCTGGCCACCCTTCATTTTCACCTTCCTCCCTGTCCCCTCTCCAGTGCCTAAAGCACCTCTCTCTGCTGAGGAACAGAGAGAGCTAATCCAGCTGCCAGCCTGGACATTGTATTCTATACTAATGTTGGTGGAAAGGAGTTTCTTCCATTCTGCTGGACTTTCTTCAGCTTTGATTTATAGGACAAGACTAAGGTCTTTTAAATTCAGATACTGAGAGAGTGGGGAAAAAAAGAATATGGACAGAGTGGGAATAATTCATTGCCCACTGTTTGCTCTGCTGCTCCACTGTTTGTGGCAGGAGTTGTGTTGCCATGGACCAGACAAGGCTACAGTGACTGGGTGGAGAAATCCAACTTAGGGCACACAAAAGCCTCCTGGTTTAGGGCTAGGTCAGCTCTGGCAAAGGGAGGAAACTCCTCTGTGACTCCTTAGAAACAGTCACTGGAGTGAGCTTGGCATTAATGTCAATTCACCTCTCCAGTTATGAAGGATTTATTAGTTGCTGGTAAACTGTACGTTTGTCTGTCTACCAGGTTGTTGTTTCTGCTGAACAATAACCTTGCAGACTATCCCTAGGAATTTGGGGGATTTATCCCTAGGAGTTAACTTTTGGTCTAGACTTACACTGCTCTCAGAGCCCCAGTAAGTCTGGAGAAGCTTTGCTAGTTTTTAACTGATGAAATAAGAGCTAGCATTGAATTGGTCTCTTCTGTTTTATTGAATTTCCTTGGGAATTTTTATTTGAATGATTAACTGTGTTATTTCATCCTCTTCAGCTGTGGCAGATCTCCAAAGGATGTTCCCAACACCACCCTCTTTAGAGCAGCACCCTGCCTTCTCCCCAGTGATGAGTTACAAAGACGGAATAAATTCAGAGACAGTGACTACCTTGGGAATGATGGAGAGTCCAATGGTCAACGTGGTTCCAACGCAGCTGGCTGAGTTTAAAATGGAGGTGGAAGATGGATTAGGTAGCCCCAAACCTGAAGAAATTAAGGTAACATGCCAGAAATGTGGGTTTTTTACAAACTTGTGTATGTGCACTTTAATTTTTATAAACAAGTCCCATGTAGTGTGTGTAGCAACTAACAAATGTGAGCTGGACCCGTGTAAAGAACCTGTCAGCCTGGAGCTGGAAAAATATTCTTCTCTATTAGAAGAGTTTTTTAATTGTTCCCTGTTTTTAACTGTAGGCATTCTGTAATTTTATGTTTGTAATGGTTCTGGGTGTTCTCAGAAAACAAACAGCATGGTCTGTGAAAAGAGCCCTGTGCCTAACAGAAAGAATGTACATGTATGGAAAAACACCACACTTGTGGCTAAGTAGCTGTTAAATGATGTATTTCTTTAGATAATTTCTCTGTGGCACCTTTGCTGTGCCCCCCTCCCTGGTGCCAGGCTGGCACACAGTGGGATAAAGTGGTGCACATGGAAAGGCTGCCTTTATCTCTCTGAAATGTTCCTTTTTTGGTTAGGGTTGAAACTCTCTGAGAAAGTCCAGGGGTTGAACTTGCTCTGTTTCTTCTTCAGCTGATGTTACTTCACAAGTTTTAAGGCCAGATGGGACCATTCTTATCTGACTTTCTGTGTAACACAGGTCAGGTAATGTCACCTAGTTCCTCCTCTCTTGAGTCCTGTAGTGTCTCAGTAAAGAGCTGTTTGTAGCTGGGGACTCTGGGTTCTTGTGACATCCCAGTGTGGCCATTTCTCCATAGCATCCCATGGAGGGACCCAGCATCAGCACTGGTATACATTGGTTGTGTCATTGCTCCATCACAGGGTAAGAGCAGGGCACAGATCATTCTGCCTGTGTGTCCTGCATTACTGAGCTCCTGGGGCTGCTTTTTGTCACTTCTGTCAGAAGGTACTGTTACCATATTTCCATGCATACAGCCTGAAGGGTGTTTTTTAATAAAAAATGCACTTTTTGTGTGGAAATGCACAGCACATTGTTCTGCAGCAAGCTGCTCTGTACACAGGGAATAAAAATGGAGGTGTCCACTCTAAGTCTGGCTTCCTGGTAGTCCCCAGCCTTTGACTGTGTGGCCTTATTCTTCTCCTTCAGACCCACCCTGTCCCTCAGGTACTACAGCCTGTTCCTTCTATTTCAGCAGTTCCTTCTCTCCTCAGCACCACCTCCTTCCCTCTCCTTTGTGCCCATGTTGGAATTAACTGAGGGCTGATTTTTAGGGCTCTGCATTGCTGAGCCAGGGACACACTTGCAGCTGCTTGGACAAGAAGTGGCTGTGTGGTGCTGTGAGGATACTGCTGGATGCCTTTGTTCAGTGTAAATGGTGTGGTCAGCTGTGAAACCAGAACATTTTCCTGCCAGCAGGAACAGCATCCCTCAGGCAGACTGCAAGGGAGGCCATAAATCCCACAGGGTGACTTCTTCTACAGGAGCTTTCAGTTTTGTCCCTGGGAGAGAAGGGAGTCCCTGTCCCTGGCAGGAGGCAGGACAGTGTGTGGGACAGCATTCCAGGATTGTGCTCCCATAGTTTCAGCATTCCAGGATTGTGCTCCCATAGTTTCAGCATTCCAGGATTGTGCTCCCATGTTTTGCTGCCAGTCCAGTGTGTCCAGTCAGAGCCCAGAATTCCCAGCTCATTCCCCTGCCAAGGGCTGAGCTGGCAGGGAGCTTGTCCCAGCAGTGCTGTGGGGAAAGGGGCTTTGCAGATGTGGGAGGGAATTCCCAGATTCCCTTCTGATGGTGATACCCAGCTGATAGGGCATCAGGAATGGGGCAAGTCTGCTCTGGGGCTGCCAGAGCTCTCCTTCCTTCCTTCCCCCCTGAGCTCTCACTTGGAGGCACACTGGGAAGAGGCCCTTTCTCAGTGTCTGCTCCAGGACAGTCTCCATTGCCCATCTTGAACTGGTGCATCCACAAGTTTTTGTGCCACTACAGGAGTTTGAAATAAGTTTTTTATAAGGTTTGTAAGACTTTGCCTTACCACAGACCTTGCTGGTTTTTCTCTTCTGCTTGTGCAGTAAATTGTTTAAGAATAGGATAATTTGGGTCTTGGAATTTGTTGAACTGAAGGTTTTGGAGTGAGAGCAGATTTCAGGGTGTCATTGATACCAAAGATATTTTAATCTCCCTCACAGCCATTACAGGAGTATTAAAATACTTAATTCAATTCTGCCTGAGAACATTTCCAACAGCACAGTTGACTTGCTTCTGTGTGTGTCACACCTGCTCATACACACCAGTGGGGGAAACAAGCACTAAACCCATTGCTGATCATTCTGAGAACATGGAATTGATTCCTTGTGCTGAGCATTCCGCAGCTGGAGGCAGAAATCACACATTCCTCATCCCTCAGTGCTTGACAAGGTGCAAGGGAAAAAATGCTCTGACGAGATGTTAAATACTGAGACTGCTGTTACTGTTTTCACACTGATTTTTACTTTGCAGTAGTGCCTCAAGAGGACTAGTTCTGTTCTCCTGAAAGAGCTGGAATAGCTCTAGAAACTCTGGCTGAAGTTCTTGTCATCACTCTCGGCAAGAAACGTGACAGTCACTGCAAGCCCAGCTGGGCTGAACTTCATTGATAGTTAACACTGTGTTTGCTGAATTGTTTAGATATTGGTATTTAATACTCTGTGCAGTGATTGGCAAATGCAAAGTGTGCACTGTTACTGCTAAAGTGATGTGAACCCCCACAGTGGGGGTTATTTGGAGAGGCTGCCTCAAGGCACCTCAGGGTTCCTCACACTGTGACAGCCTCTCCCCACTGTCAGTGCAGAAGTCTTGCAAAGATCAATCTTTTAAATGCCTAAATGAGGTGCTAAAAATTAGGTAGTGTGAAAATTTCATGGTGCACTACTCATGTGTCAGGCACAGCCTGTCAGAAATGACCCCGATCCAATTGTGAAACCTGCCATAGAGCTGTGCAGCATCTCGGGATAACAGGGAGCCTCAGCTGAGTTTCCTTGAAGGAACTACTCTTGAATGCCTTGTAGAAGGAATAAATATAGTTCATTTGGGGGGAGAAAAGGTAATTGTGGGGGTTCAAACAGTACAATAGATTTTAATTAAAAATAAATATCTAAAGAGAAACCTGACCACATTGTTGTAACCAAGGTCACTTGAATGTTCCAGGATTTTTCGTATGTGCACAAAGTTCCATCATTTCAACCTTTTGTGGGCTCCTCCCTGTTTGCTCCACTGAAGATCCTGCCCAGCCAGTGCCTCCTACCTCTGAAGATTCCAGATGCCTGCATCTTCAGGCCTTCTTGGGCTGTTCCTCCCAAAATTGAACAACTTCCATTGCCACCTGCAGCCACTTTCATCAGAGATGGCTACAAGTAAGTACAGCCTTGGAGAAATGGGTCTGTCAAGCCCATGCCTAAATCTGGGTAACTAAAATGGTTGTTTGTATTGATAGTGCCTTAACCTGCAAATGTATTTTAAACCTTTTAGGTTTGTCATTGACTGAGATCAAAACAGTTCTGATGGTAGGAACACTTAACCCCAGCTTTGGCAGTCAGGGGTGTTACAGTGTGTGTCCACTCTCAGTGCTTTTAAAAGAACAGGAACATGCAGTGCCTGAATTAATGGTAATTCCTGATACAGGAAAATATTGTAATTCAACAGAAACCACAGGTGTTGGGGAACAAAATGAATGCACTGAACCCCTCACATCTCTGCCCTCCCATTTGCATGTCCAGCCTTCAGCCAGGCTCCCTTGTGTCACTTTGAGCTCCAGCCTGCTGATCCCTGGTCCTGGTGATCCCATTTGCCCTTCTGAGGGCTCTGGAAGTGTTGAATTGGCCTGTGAGAGCTCCCCAGTCTGTGTTCCCATGGGAGCTCCTGTGGTGTCCCTGAGTGGGGCCGTGGGGAGCTGCTGGTCAGACAGACAGATGTTGGTCCATGTTTTGTCCTGTCCCACCCTTCCTGACACCAAAAGAGGAGAGTGCTGTGACCTACAGAGAACCACTGACATTAATTTTCAAAGCTTGGATTCCTCACTCAGTTCTCAGAAATTAGCAGTGTTTATGGACAAAATTCACTGCTGGAGGTTTTGAAAGCTAGCAAGAATTTGCACCATTAAATTAATAAAACCTCTTAAAAAGCATAGTAATAGTACAAAGGTCTCCTGCTGCACTGCTTCATTTCTAGAGAAAGCCATCTGTATCTTTAAATCAGTCTGTAAATCCTTTAAATCAGTCCTTTTGCAGCCCCAAAGGGTCCTTCAGTGTTCTCAAAAGAACTGCAAAGAAGAAATTGTAAACCCTTGATATAGTGCCTAGGGAGCAATTTAATTTTCAGGTTTTTTCATAATAGTAACTGATGCACCAAACCTGAGCTGGTTATTAATTTCAGGTATTTGTTGGGGGAAAAACCCTTTCATTTTCAATCTAATCCAATTAGAGTGAGGATTATTACTGCAGGCTTCCGACGGAGTGGTGATTGCCAATCAGGGTTTCTAGGTCACCTTTTCTTATTACTCTGAGGCACTCACTCTGCTGCAGCTCCACAACTCCTTCAGACCCTGCTTCATTATTTTCCCCTCTCCTGCTCTGAGGTGGACACGCATCAGTTCAAGGTAATAAAATGATTGCAAGGAAGGAGGTCTTCAGTGTTTTCCTTTTCAAGTCACTAATGATAGGTGGGCATTCAAATGATAGTCCTTTCCAATAACACACAAAATACACTGTGAGGACACACAAACATGGAAAAATCCTGTTCCCCTTCCTTATCCAGAGACTCATTGAGTTCTTACACTCTCTGCTCATCCTAATATGTAATTAACACATTACAAAAAAAGTAAGCAGATTAGAAGTGGAAAGAGAAAAGTAAGATCTTTTTCTTTGATTGGCCCCTTATTACCTGTTTCTTGAAATGAGTCCTTGCAGATGGAAGACAGATCTCATGGGAATGTACAAACTTTTCTGTGGTCACTTGAATTTGGCAGGAAATGACAAAAACCAGAGTAATAAAACCCAGTCATGAATGGAGATGACCCAAAAATACAGTTCTCAGCTTTACCTGGACTAAGCCTTTGTAATGGCACATATCCCATTGTGCAACAGACTGTGTAATCCAAAATGAGGATTTGAATTTATAGATCGGACATACAGAATATGTCCATGAGATGACACCGTGTATCAGAGCCACATCTGTGACTTGTGACAGCTATTTCAAGTGATCATTTCTAAAATAAAGATTTCTGTTTGAAGTACTTTAATTTCTACTAATCTGTATTTCTTCACAGATACTGGTGTTTAAAATAAAAGCTACTATTCTTTCTTTTTTCCCTAAAAAAGTTGCAAGCATTCTAAATCTTAGCTTGATCATTTAACTAGAGATTGTTCTCAAGAGCATTTGAGTTTTAGGCCATGAGAATAATCTTTAAGAGGGTGAAGTGATACATTTTATCATAATGATAAGAAACATTGGTGTTCGTGGTGAGAATTTTGAGTTCTGTTGAGAACCATGAGGCAAGGTTATGAGCAGGGTGTTCTTTAGTGCAGTTTCAATGAGTCCCTTCAGCTTCCACTATCTCCTTGTATTTAAAAACGAACTTTGACAGGCGGGGTCTCTGTTCCCATCCCTTCCCTGCAGCAACGTGCCCAGCGTGGGCAGCCTGGCGGACCAGGACTACCTGCAGATGAGCACGCCCCAGATGAGCACGCCGGTGACGCTCAACAGCGCGGCCCCGGCCAGCAACAGCGGCGCGGGGGTGCTGCCGTCGCCGGCCACGCCGCGCTTCTCGGTGCCCACGCCGCGCACGCCGCGCACGCCCAGGACTCCCCGCGGCGGGGGCACCGCCAGCGGCCAGGGCTCCGTCAAGTACGACAGCACGGACCAGGGCTCCCCCGCCTCCACGCCCTCCACCACGCGGCCGCTCAACTCGGTGGAGCCGGGCACGGTGCAGCCCATCCCGGAGGCGCACAGCCTGTACGTCACCCTGATCCTCTCCGACTCCGTGCTCAACATCTTCAAGGACAGGAACTTCGACAGCTGCTGCATCTGCGCCTGCAACATGAACATCAAGGGCGCGGACGTGGGGCTGTACATCCCCGACTCCTCCAACGAGGATCAGTACCGCTGCACGTGCGGCTTCAGCGCCATCATGAACCGCAAGCTCGGCTACAACTCCGGGCTCTTCATCGAGGACGAGCTGGATATTTTCGGCAAGACCTCGGACATCGGCCAGGCTGCAGAAAGGCGACTGATGATCTGCCAGAGTAACTTGATCTCGCAGATGGGAGAGGGAGCCAGGAGGAGCCAGGAGCCTCCCATGAGCCTCCTGCTGCTGCTGCAGAACCAGCACACGCAGCCCTTCACCTCGCTGAGCTGCCTGGATTACATGGCCTCCAACAACCGCCAGACGCTGCCCTGTGTCAACTTGAGCTACGACCGGCTGCAGGCTGACAGCAACGACTCCTGGGTGGAATGTTTCAACGCCCTGGAGCAGGGCAGGCAGTACGTGGACAACCCCACGGGGGGCAAGGTGGATGAAGCCCTTGTCCGAAGTGCCACTGTCCATTCCTGGCCTCACAGCAACGGTATGGGCACAGCTGAGCCTTTTGTCTCTGAATGTTTTGTGATCTCTGTAAACTTGTTTAGTTCTGACCCACATAATCTTTATGTGGGAAATGACAGAACTGAAAATATGCTCGAGATAAAGTAGATTTCTGAAAGTTTCTAAATTACATCTAAGGTACCAATAGTCTAGTTATCCTCAGATTTTGTGGCCTAAATTGGGAATGAGTCTGTGGAAGTTCACAAATCTGAAGTAAATTCAGGTATTTGGGGGAAGGCAAAATTAGGGGCCCTTTTTTACTTTGGAGGAGGGTAGAAGCAGTCAGCAGGAAAGAATTGCTCTCTTTGACTTAGGGGCAAGAAGGGGAAAAAATACCAAGGAGGGGGGGAAATTATAATTAAATATTACTTGTTTGTATACTGAAGATGCTCTGACATCTTGTGACCTGAGCTGGGCACCAGTGGTACTGAAATGTGTGTTTAAAGGCTTGTGGTGACAGCACTGCTTTTAAAAGTGCCACATTGAATGCCATCCAGCTAATTAGAGTTGTGCACATTCCATGGGCGGTGAGCAGAGCAATTCAAGGAACAACCCACAAAAGCTGTTGCCATGTCAGAGGGATTGCTGTCCCTCCCTGAAGTGATTGCTGCTCCTTGTCCCTTGCAGTGCTGGACATCAGCATGCTCTCCTCCCAGGACGTGGTGCGCATGCTGCTCTCCCTGCAGCCCTTTCTCCAGGACGCCATCCAGAAGAAGCGGACGGGAAGGACCTGGGAGAACATCCAGCACGTGCAGGGACCACTCACCTGGCAGCAGTTCCATAAGATGGCAGGACGGGGGACCTACGGTACCTACACTGGGCTCGGGGCCAAGTTAGAGTGCAGCTGCCTAGAAATGGGCCCTTTCTCCTGGGCATGGCAGGAAGGGGCTGTTCCTACAGCTCGGGGTCATGGGGGGCTCTTCACAGAGCTTTAAAGTGCCTCAAAAGGCCTTTGTGACACCCTGGTGAAGGTTTTACCCCTCCAGGTGATGCACATTTATAGGGAGCAGGAACTGTGGGTAAGGCTCGGACCAAAGCTGGTGTAGACGTAGTGGGAGCAGAGGGAGCTGCTGAAATCAGCCACATCATAATGGGAACAGGGCTGTGTGAGCTCTGCAAATCCAGAAAAACTGGGAATGCTTTCTCCACACAGGCTCCTGTAGCCTTAATGAGAAGTTTTAGTTTCAGTATCTCCTGGCTATAAGTGGCGTGTCTAAAATACAAAATAACAAACCAGATTTTGTCTGTGCAGGTTTGCAGAATAACAATTTCAATCTATATTTCTTGCTTGCAGTTTATTTCAGGCTTAACCAGTGCAGTCTGGTTTAATGTTTTTCCTACAGCTCCACCACGCTTTGCTCTCTATTGGTATTTGATATATTGCTGCTTTCCTTGGGGCTGGGACAATTGGGGGTAACTCCTGTTCCTGTCCAAAGCTCTTGTGCCCCAGCAGGAGCACTTCTAATAATTTTTCCAGCATCTGTAATTTGAAGAGTTAGGATTTGCCAGTTGTTACCAGAGAATAGCACCAAAATTCCCATAGAGTGCAGAGCAGAACCTTTGATGGAAAGTCAGTGAATTTTACTGGATGCTGACTTTTTAATAAAGTTGAATTATATTCTGCAGGAACTACTGGGTGTATTTTAACTTGACATTTTCAGCAGTATTTCTTCTACTGAGGCAGTATCTGGGAGACACCCTGTTGCACTGGATAATAATCCTCTCTGTGGGGACAGCAGTGCTTGGAGCACATCCTATGGAGAGGGGCAGGAGGCAATTTTTAGAATTATAATAACTTTGCATAGTATTATATATCTGGGAATGAATTTCTCTAAGCATCAGTAATTTTGCACAACCAGGTGGAGGTGGATGAAGAGCTGTAAGGTCAGATTTTGTGGGTTCCTGTTATTACCTGTGATTGAACAGGAACTCCTGGGCTGTGGTTATGGATATGACAAAGGAAAACCAGGAGATGAAGCCTTGGGAAGGACAGTACATGAGCTTGGAGTACACTGGGAGATGTTTTATTGCAGCTTTCTAGGAAAGTTTAAGTGGTGCTTGGATCAGCTCCCTCCGCTTCGGCCAACAACTTTGATTATATGACATTCCTTAAGTACGATATAAATCTTCCCTCTCCTTTATTAAATATCTTCTCCAAGAAGAAAGGCTGGGAGCACACGGTTTATCAGTCATGGCACACCCTTGATAACCATTTCCACTCCATGATAAACCTGTAGGACACTCAGAACAGCAAGGGATGAGGGATTCCCAGTATTCCTGTAAAAGAACCCACTTCCTGGGCCGTCAGAGACCCACTGCAGTCAAACCAGACATTTTAACATTTTTTCTCTATTTGTTCTTTCTCCTGTGAAGGCTCTGAGGAATCTCCTGAGCCTCTCCCAATCCCAACACTGCTGGTGGGCTATGACAAGGACTTCCTGACAATCTCTCCCTTCTCCCTGCCCTTCTGGGAGAGGCTCCTGCTGGATCCCTACGGGGGCCATCGGGACGTCGCCTACATCGTGGTGTGTCCGGAAAATGAGGCCTTGCTCGACGGAGCCAAAACTTTCTTCAGGGACTTGAGTGCTGTATACGAGGTTGGAAAGAGGGACCACACTGAGTTATTGCTTCTTAAGTGTCATTGCTGCTCCATGTCCACAGGGAGAAATCCATGGGGTTTAAAGTAACAACTCTTTGAAGAAGGGTTTTTTTCATTTTGAGGGCTTTCTGCACTTTCGGAATCCAAGAATGTTGTCTGAGTGACACTGGGATTCTCTGGGCATTTTGGGGTGTTTGTTGCTGTCTGCTCTTCCCAGCACACATTCATTTCACAGAGGAGGCAGCAGTGGCATTAACAGAGCTGCAGCCTCCCAGTGATGGCCCCACCATGCCTAAGGAGCAAGGAGCACGCTGAAGAAGCTGTTGCTTTCTCACAGTTGCTAGGCTGGGGATGAAAGCATTTATTTCTTTAGCATGTACTCCTCAGTATGTCAGAGTCCTTTGTAACCTTAGTTTTGCTCAAGCCAACAGATAAATGGGACTCATTTTTTTTAGATATTTATTAAGAACCCCCTAGCTGTGTGCTGAGAATGAGGGCCTTAAGCCACAAGGCAGTGTCTGTAACTTCCTGGGCTGGTTTGGCATCTCCTTACGGGCGTTTCCTTCCCTCCCCTGGCAGATGTGCAGGCTGGGGCAGCACAAGCCCATCTGCAAAGTGCTGCGGGACGGGATCATGCGGGTGGGCAAGAGCGTGGCGCAGAAGCTGACGGACGAGCTGGTGAGCGAGTGGTTCAGCCAGCCCTGGGGCTCCGAGGACTGTGACAATCATTCCAGGCTCAAGCTCTACGCCCAGGTCTGCCGCCATCACCTCGGTGAGTGACTGCGGGGGCAGGTGCCAACCCACAGTGTGGGTTTTCTAAAGGTGCAAATTATGGTCTGTTTAAAAACTTAAAATATATTACAAGGTTTTATCTTAAATTTTTCCCATGTTAAATTTGCCAGCTTCAGAAGGTTTTGTTGTTTGTCACTCTGGGGATTGTGTCAGAGATTCAAATTCTTTTCTTTTTAGAAAAGTCAGTTTGGTATAAAGTGTTTGCGTATCGCAAAGATCACAGAATGACAATCTGGTCTGGTTGGAAGGGACCATAAAACTCATCCTGTTCTACCCCCTGGGATGCCTTTCACCAGACCAGGTTGCTCCAAATCCTCTGCAGCCTGGCCCCAAATACTTCCTGGGATGGGGCAGGTGTTCCACACAAGACTGAAGGTGTCCATGGATGTGGTTTATTGGTGCAGACACATCTCATCACACCTGTGTGACAGAGCTGTGTCATGGTGGCCTGCAGTGTAAAGGTGTATTTATAGGAAAGGGGAGGTTGCTGGGACTCTGCAAAGGCAATGAGTCAACACAAGGGCAGCAGAGAAAGTGCTGGTGTCCCTGGTGCCTGGGGCCTCAGTCTGCTGTGTGTGGATCCTTGGATCCTTCTCCGCTGGACCTCACGCTGGATTATTCCCCCCCTGAAGCAGTGGTGGTTTTAACAGATCAGTCTGGTTGTTTTTGTTATGGCACCCTGCCCTGTTCTGTATTACACCAATGTCAGGAGCACTTGTTTGGTGAGGGACTGTAGAACCTGAGAGTGTGGAAGGCTGTAACATCTCCTGGGGTAGGACCAGCTGACTTCTCCTGGCTGAGTCCCTGGAGTCACCTGATTTCAGCTGGGAACAGACATGGCTGTTTCC
The DNA here is from genome assembly GCA_037834095.1 of Argya squamiceps. Classification (NCBI taxonomy): domain Eukaryota; kingdom Metazoa; phylum Chordata; class Aves; order Passeriformes; family Leiothrichidae; genus Argya; species Argya squamiceps. The sequence continues at coordinate 5,179,005 of JBBMKD010000044.1, read as the reverse complement.
TCCCAGAATGGTCCAGAGTCAATGTATATTGTGTGTGAGTGAGAATTGGGGTCTTGGCATGAGACACAGGAATTACAGCAAGCTGAGAAATTATTTCAACACTACTGAAGTACCTCAGGCTTCCCTGCAGAAAGAGGCAGCCTGTGCACAGCCAGGTGAGGAACTGGGCTGCTCAGTTCACACCTGAGGCATCTGGCTGGGGCAGCATTGGAAACTTCCCCACTGGTGATTTACACCACCTCAGGGAGCAAATAAATAATAAATATTCATTTATCACTGTGGTATCTCACAGCAGAAATAACTGCATTAGTTTGCCATGATTGTAGCACAGATATAAATGACTCTTAAGGTTTCCAGCCCGACAGAGATAACCTGTCAGAGGCTGCAGAGCTGAGCACTGTACAATGCTGTTATTGCCACACACTTTGGCCAGAGAACAGGACATGTCAGTACCAGCTTAAAGTCACAAAGCCCTGCAAAGTCAGGCCTAGTTTTAAAGACAATTGATTCATATCAGTTCAAACTGACACCCTGAGAAATGGATTACAAAGTAAACACCGGTCATGGAGATTCTATTCTCTTAGCGTTTGTATACTCTTAGAATGTTGTCAAAGTCCAAGAACATCTTCCAAGTTGCAGGTTGATGCAGATTCCTTTGATCTGCCTGTCATTAATCCCTCTTTCCATGCCATTCCAGCACCTTACTTGGCCACCCTGCGGCTGGACAGCAGCCTCCTGCTGCCCCCCAAGTACCAAACGCCCCCGAGCCAGCCGCAGGCAGCTCCCGGGAGCTCGGGCCCCGCTCCCTCCAGCTCCTCCTCATGTCTCTCGGCCGCTGCCGGGGCTCCAGCCACCGGCAGCTCCTTCAGCTCCACGCCCAGCGCGAGCACCACGAGCCTTCCAGCAGGGAGTGCCTCCTCCTCGGGATCCTCGGTGCCAAAGCTCTCCGCATCCTCTGCCACGCCCGGTGCCAGCCAGAT
>JBBMKD010000044.1:5116716-5177925 GCA_037834095.1 Argya squamiceps | reverse complement strand
GGCTGAGCTCAAGTGACTCCAGCAGGTCACAGCCCTGGCAAGAGAAGGATGAGGCAATGCTGTCATGGTGGGTGATGCAACCAAAGGGTCTGGGAGGGTTGTATTTCTTACTGGAAACATCTGCCTGTCACTTGGCATTTGAATGAGCAGTTCAAAGCTGCTGGTAGGTGCTTGTGTCACGGCACTGACTGTGACAGGCTTTTTCCATCTGTGAGGAGGAGATGGTTGTGACATTTGTTTTGACTGTGGCCTTGAAGCCACTGAGTTCCTGTGCTTGAGGACAGGCAGTGAGGATGAATGCTGTGTAAGGCTGTATTTCAGATCAGCCCAGCAATTAACACTGTCCAGGCAGTGCCATCTGACTGGTGCTGCTGAACCTGTGAACAGCAGCATGCCCTACCCTGCCAGAGGCTGCTGCAGCCTTGGAAGTGAGCATGGACAGTTCAATGCTGCCCTACATCCTCTGCTGTTACACATGGGTTCGATCTGTTTGAGCCTCTTCTCCCCACAGCTTTGTTCTAGGGAACAACAAACACTGCTGTTTCAGGGCCTGCACTTGGCCAATTTTCCCTCTTTTCCAGGTGGGAGCCAGTGGACAAATGGCCCTCACTGATTTTAGGAATAAGTTAGGAAGGAAAAACCATAAGAGACTGGCTGGTTTCAGGAAAGGATTAGTCATAATTCAGCATAAAGGTATTCTCTTTTGTGTATGAAGGATGGGCAATTACAAGCTGGAATAGAGTCAAGAATGCAAACGTGTCCTCCCTCCCTCTGAACTATGCTCTGCTTCCATTGAGAAAAGGAAAGAAAACTACAAGACTTACATTATATCTTGAAATTCAGTGATTTTAAGGCATCTTTCAAATGCAGACGAGAGCAGGTTGATGAGAGCCCAGTACCACCAGTTTCCATACTTTCCAACCAGTTTAACAGCTGAGAGCTGGGCTGTCAGCAGCAGAACCTCAGTGCAAGCTCAGTATTTTGTATCTCTTCCAAAAGACAGGCTGTAGAGCAGGGCAGGCTGATGGGAACACCACTAATAAGTGAAGTGTCTGCAAACTTCCCCCGTTTTTGTGGGGTGCCCTAGGCAAAGGTCAGGATGCCCCCTCTGGACAGACCCACACAATGGTCAGATCCCAGGCAGGATTACAGATAAGGCACCACTGGCAGAAATGAGCCACTGGCAGGGAGCAGGGCAAGCTGCCAGTGGTCAGGGTCATCAGAGAGCCCTGATCACCAGAGCAGTCTGCAGTGACAAGGGACAGGATCAGCTCTGCCACTGAGTGCCAGCAGAGCTGCAGCAAAGCTCGACCAAGGAGCAGGGCTGACAGCCTGGACATGAATACAGCTCATGTGCTGATAAGTCACACTTATCAGATGTTTGGTCCCCTGTGCCAGCTTCGGGGGGTTTGTGGGGTGTTGATGGCTCCTTATGGCAAGGCTGGCACATGGGATGAACCTTTCTAGCCTTTGTTGCAAAATTCTGCTTTTACTGCCAAAATTAATCCCATGTAAGCATGAGAGACAAAGCATACTGCTTGGGGGTCATGGAGGGAGCTGATGTGGCTTTGCTTTGCTTCAACATGGACGAGGGGATGTGTGAGGGGGGAGGATAACAGGGAAGAAAAAGCCCCATCATCCTGCGCCTCTGCAAAGAAGTTTCAGGGTGTACCACAAAAACCCCATGATTTGCTGTGGGTGTCCCCCTTCCCTTCCCCAACAGCTGCCTTTGTTTTCACAGAAGAAACTTGGAGATTTAACACACACACACAAGAAAAAAATAAAAAAAAAATAAAAAAAAAAAGAAGAAAAGGAAAAAAAGGGGTAGGATGTGAAGAAAAAACTTAATATGATTAAAGCAGGATTTGGGCACTGGCAGAGAGTGGCTGTGGGTGGTGGGTATTAGCAGTAACAGCTGCCGCGCTTCCCATTAGAGGAGCCGGCGAGGAAGGTCCCTGAAAGGATGGGTCTCCGGCAGGCTGGCAGGGCAGTGGTGGCAGCGAGCCCGGCAGAGAACGTGTCCCAAGGTAAGCGCCGGCGGCACCGGCAGCCTGAGCCCGGGCATCCCCGGGAGCAGCGCTGCTCCCCCGCGGGGATGGGTACAGGGGGGCGGTGGGGCTGGGATGGGAAACGGCACAACCGGGGCAACACCCAAGGAAAAGAGCTGCAGCTCGGGGTTACTTCGATGAGTTCCTGCGAGAAATCTCATCCAGCGAGGGAGGTTTAGGTGTGCCCAGAAGGGAGGCCGGCTCCATGAAGAGGAGATATCCTCCTGCTGGTCCAGCAGGGCTGGGAGAGTTAGCAAAGGCTCCTATGATTCTTACCAGCATCTTCTGGCACACAATTGGTTGGAGTGGCAGGATGCTTGGCTGTGGTAGGTTAAACTGCATCCATCTGCTTGCTGTTTTAGGCTGGGCATGAACTGTTTCATGTGCAGTGGTGCTTCATTAGTTGGCTGGCAAGTTTCAGAAGTGCTTGAGAGGGAGGTGTTAGCTAGACCTCCTCAGCCTCTGTTTCCTCTGATTTATTTATGTTTACTCATTGATTAGGTGTAATGACATCTAAGGCTGGAAAGGTTGTGTGCTGAAAAGAAGATGGTAGAAAGTGCTACATTAAAATCAGGAGCACCTGTTTTGTGATATCTGTTACAATAAATGCCACACACTCATCCTTCAGCTTCACTGTGGAAAGTGCATTTTGAAAAAGCAGAATGGCACAATACTCTGTTCAACCTGGAAATGTGTTTTGTGCTGTCACTGCAGGGATGTGGCTCTGTTATAGCAGGCAGGGACAGGCTCTGCCCTAGGCACCAGCCCCATATATGATGGGGCCTGCAGCAGCTCTGCAGGTCCAAGGGGCAGATGTTTCCCCTATTGATCAGGCTGTACATTTGGGCTGGGAGTGGTGGAGGGTGCTGACTGGCTGTACCCTCCTCCTAAAACCCCCAAGACTTTTTAGAGTAAATCTTTTCTAGCTGCTCTCTCCATTGGCAACTTCACAAGAAATACATCCTCTTGTGGGGGGCTCTTCCCTCACCCAGCCTGAACAGTTCACTTCAGAATGTAAACACTGGATTCCCAAAGCGGCTCCAGGTGCCACAGTGATGCCTTATTCCCTTTTGTTTAAAGACAGTGGGGAGGGCGGCTCTGGAGATCAGATGAATCAATGGCACCATTTGGGAAGCCACTGCTTTGAACTGTTGTTTCCTGCTGTAGGATGGAGGATGGCAGGAGAGCCCACACTGCCATTGTTGGCTGGGCCTGCACCACGCTGTGCCTGGTGTCCTGCGCGGCCGCCTTCTCGCAGGGTGCGAGCCTTTCCGCCTGCAGTGACATGATGCCCAGGCACCTGAGGGTGCAGCTGCACAGCTCCAACAGCAACTACGTCACTGTCCACACCAACGTGTCCTTCTACTTCCCAGGAGACAAGGTGCCAGGTAAGGAACAGCTTCTCGTTCCTGCATCTGAAAAATACACGGTAACTTATCTCAAGCCATGGAATTAATCTCTGCGAGGTCTGGGAAGAGGGATAGCTGCTCTGAGTGAGCTATACCACCTCTCTTGTCATGAGGAGATATTTACAGAGGAATTCTGTTTGCAGCACAGGTGCTTTGGGTGGAATTCATTTATTCACACATGAAAGGCACCTCCAGTGGGTAAAGTCAACTTCCCAGCCCCCCTGCACCAGTCGAAGGGGTCTGGGTGACTCACTTGATTCTTGGGCATGGTTGGCAGCATTCCCCATCCCTGGCATTGCTGCTCCTCAGGCAGATGCAGACAGAGCTGAGAGGCACCATTCCCCAGCTTGGCCACTTGCCCGTTCATCCCTGTACAAAACAAAACCCCTCCGAGAGCAGAACACGAGCTTTTGCATATATACAGAGTGGTGTCCAAACATCCTTCCTCAAAAATGGCTGCATGCTGCCTGATCCAATGTGTTTAACTGCTCATCATCAAGGAGGGATAGGAGGGGAAGACTCAGGCAAATCTGTGAGCAATTACGCACCGCAAAACCAAACGTAAGACTCTGGCCTTCTGTATCCAGCATGTCCAAGACAGAGTCTGAGGACAGACAGTAAGGTGTTTTCAGTGTCCAAGGTTTTTTTCTGGAAACTCCATTGCAGGCAATTCACTTCACAATACCAAGGCAAATCCCTTTGTGTCCTGTGTTTTGTCTTCCAAAAGTGACAGTAAGAAGCACCAGGGATTACATGGGCTTTATGCTGCAAGCTCGCAAAGTGTCCAACAACGAAATCGCTGGCACATTCATCTTCCTGCCTCCTGGTTCCAAGCTGCTGACTTGTTTTGAAGATGGTGACACTGTCACACACTCGGACAAGTCACTGAAGAGAAACTTGTCCTTTGTATGGAAAGCACCAGACCAACCCATTGGAGACATCAAGTTTTTGTAAGGACCTTCTGGTTCCTAATCAGAACTTGTGATTTCTCAGTAACAGGCTGTCCAGCGCAGTGGTTTATGTATCTTGAACCCAATATAGCTAAATACTTACCAAATGCCACAACAGTATCCCAGCTGGTACATAAATCACCATTTATATCTGCTACCTAGTGCTGCTTTTTATTTACATGGTCACTGTCTTCTCAGAATAGATACACTAGAAGATGACAGTTTAAGCATTTTAGGAAACTGAACTATTAAGGCATAAAGAGGGAATTGTGACCATGTTGCCTGTCTTTGTAAATAATACGGCCCATAGGACTTCCCTGCCTACAGGATAATCTTGTATATCACTTCTTCTTTAAAAAAAAAAAATTTAAAAAATTCAATGTAAATAGAATTACTCACAATAGAAAGAGAGTGAGCACTGCGTCAAAACTTGACATCTCTGTTTTGCTCCGAAGTCCCAAACTGTCCAAGTAGCTTGGTTCTGATTTGGAATGAAATTAAACATCTTCTAACTGACTGCCTTAGAGAAAGCACAGTGGCTTTTCATTTCAAAAGAGATTAAATTGTTGTATTTCAACTTTACAAAACCACTTAGAAACTGCTTGGCCAGATTCTTGGCTGCTTCCCAAAACCTAAGTGTCCTGTTGAGTGTTGTGGCTTGAGCATCTCATTGTGATTCAAGAAAATTCATTGAAACAGAAATATTGCTGCTTGGAATTTCCAATCTTTGCCCATTGCTTTAGATCAGAAAATGCTATTAAAGTTTAAAGAAATACTATTAAACTCACAAAAAAACACCAAATAAACCTAAACAAATCCCAACAAGACCTAGTCCTAGCCATCCACTCTGATACTTCCTTTGCACTCTGGCTTTTGACCCTCCGAGCTGATATCTGATAGACTGTCCCTTTTTACCCTGTCACAGCATCTGGAAAAAAGCCTTGTTAGGCTTAAAAATGCCTTGTAAGTGTCATCTGGCACAGGAAAACCCAGGTTGGTTTCCCCTTAGATAATTCTCCGAAGCAGCTGAGCAATCTGAGCTGAAATTCTCCCAAAATCTCCAGCTTAAATAAGGCTCTTGGAGTGAAGTTAAAGGTTGGCCAACACTGTTTTGGCACCTGACAAAAAGCAGAGGATTAGGCAGGCTCAAATATCAGAGTGCTGAGAAGAGAGACTTTTTCTTCCCCTTACCTATTCTGCTGTTTGTACAAGTTACATTGCCTTGTTTTAATTAATAAATACCACTGTTGTTTCCCTGCCTACAGAAGATTATAAGCATAGTTAGTCCAAGTTTTACAAATCTACTTCTATCAACATGAGGAATGTAATACAGCTTTTTAAATTTTTTTTGTTTGTTTAAGTTCCCACACATTTTTTGGCTGAACTTAATTATTAATTGAGTGGTGATTCTTCACCCTGAATCTTTCTTATGGGACATGGTACCTTTTATTTGTAATAGAAAATGTACAACAGGCTAATACTTTAAAATACTTTTGCATTGGTTCTCTCTTCAGATTAAAGAGTCTTTGTGATTAGCTAAACAGTCAGATGTTTTTATTAGTGCTATAGAGCCAGTAAATTCTTGATTATATTTTAACAGCATCTCCATAGTCCAGTCATACTTTGTTTACTGGGCAAAGATTGAATCTGCTGTTGTGGCTCAGGGAGGGCAAAACAAGTCTCTGGCTGACAAGACGCCCAACACCGTAGCCCCTGCACCCCCACAGGGACCAGCTGACCCTCACCCCACAGGTATGGTGAGCAAACCTTGTTCTTTCTTACCAACATCCTCTGCAGAGTAGTTTTACAGCTTATTCAGGGCAAGTGTCCAACAGAAGTGACCCAAACAAGCTGGGGGACCCATTTAACTCCTGGGTCTGTCGAGGAGATCAGTGATGGCCATGGCTCCCTGAAGTGAAGGTGTGGGTCAGTATTTGAGGAGCCAGTTCCAAGGAGGCAGTTAAATGGGGTTGCCAGATCTTATGATTTCAATGCAAATCTTAAAATACTTTACCTAAAACCTCAGGTCTTGAAGAGAACGAAGTGCAATTAGCAATGTTGCCTAAACAGAGGAACATATTTGTCTCTAAATGATTATTGCCCTCCAGGTATATATTTAGTTGTATTTATACAGCCTTTGGCCAGTAAGATGCTCCAAGAATTTACTTATACCCAAATCAAATGTATTTCTCAGCAGTTTTGGCATGGCACCAAGGCTGAGTTTTAATTATTTTACTTGACCAGTACACAGGCAGTGAGCTTTGCTCCTTTAATTTCCATGTGGGTTCCCTCTTAAAAATAAGTGACATGAAAATAAAAGAGTCACTGTTACAAACCTTCCTGGCAAACCTCGGCACCGAGCGGGATTTGAAATAAACAAACCGAAGACAATAGACTTCTGCTCCTCTCTCCCTGATTTTTGTTTTGTCTCCCTGCTGGACAAGGTCCCACCTCTCCTGCAGCTGCCACTGGCTCCCTGCTGCCTGCCAGCCCCACTGGCATCGTGGCAACACCAGCACCAGAGCCAGGTTTTGGTGTGGGGTCGGACACTCATCCCGTTGCTGAGCCAAAGCAGGCGGGCCGGACGTCGCGGGCTGTGTCCGGCAGGAGCATCCGCTCCAGAGCCCGGGGGCTGGAGCCATCTCTTCCCACCCAAAATGCTGGAATGGTGGATGCCTTACAAGGGTCCCTCTCCCAGGACAATGCCTCCAGCTACAGCACCTTCAATGGGTAAAAACTAGGTGGTGGGAAAAGCTGTTTCTGCAGTCCTTGTAGGGAAGGAAAATAGTACTAGTTTCCCTGCAGATGAACAAGGAAGATACAGGAAGGTGTCTGCGTGTAGCAGGAAAAGAGAGGGTGTTTGTTTGCTGAGATTTTGAGAAATAATCCTTTGGATATTGCACATGACAGACAGTGACAGGGAGAAAATCCAAAACTCCTAAGAACCCAACGCTGCGTCACTCAGCACAGTGGGGGACTGGCCAGGTGGTGGGAAAATGTGATAAAACCTATTGATTGTTACAACAGTTTTCTGAAAGTGCATACAAATATTCAGTGAAACAGTGAACTCAGCAGATCTATCTCACCATCTGAAGGGAAAAGGAAAAAAAAAAGGATACAAAGCAATTATGAAATTTGTGCTTGAGGATATCTGCTTTGAAGTTTTAGAAGGTTTGGGCTGCATGAGCTTTCATGCAACATTTCATACTGTGGGTGAAAATGATGGGGATAGGAATCAGTTAGCAGGCATAATTCAAAATACAGCTTGTATGATCTACATTGACTGCATGCATCCCAAAACTGCTCTAAGGAGCAGCACTTCTTGGAGTGGTGTGAGCCACAGCTGTGTGACACAGGTGTGTCACTTGCTAACCCTGCCTTTCCTCTGTCCATATTTCAGAGCAGGAAGCAATGCCAGTGCTGCCACCCTACACTTGTGTTTGATGTGTACAGACAACAGCAAGGTAAGCACCAGGGGCAGGGAGGATGCCCTGGCAGCCCATGTAGGTGTCATAAGTGCCTAAAACTACATTGAGACTGTTAAAAGTTTTATTTTTTTTCCTTAACTGGAAATTGGGGTTTATATTTCTTTCTAGTTTGGTTTTTTTTTTTTTTGTTTTTGACCTCACTGTCTGGGTTTTTAATAAGCCCACTGTAAAAACAATTGCTTTCCCTTATGTAGATGGGACTACAGGTTGCTGGAAATGTGTGTGCTAAGAGATACAGGACACAGAGTTAACAGGGTAACTCCACTATGCAGGTGATGGAGAGAAGAAAAATACAAGGAGCAGAAAGAACTAGACCTGATTTCCAGGATGCCAAAGGAAGAAGAGAAACAATCTCTCAGAAAGTAAAAGAGAAAGGGGACATACAGCACAGAAGGAGCCAGACATATTTAGGAAGGAGCAAAGGACAGAGAACAAGTAAAGGAGAAATGTGTACCATAAACACCTGGCATAACCATAGAGATAAGTGAATTGAGAGTACATGAAAACCAAAGGGAAGGACGAGTTATTGCACAAGGCAAGATCAGAAGAGCATAATGAAACAAAAACATTGAGAAATTAGGCAAGAATGGAGAGGAGTATGAAAAGAAAGGAGAAATTAGTTGAGGTAGAGTAAGGATTTGTGAGGCAGTTCCATTTTCTATCCCAAAGTCCCAAATCCTGCAGTATATCCTTACAGTATGGCATTTACATTTTGAGGGCAAGTGATCCATACACATGCAATCCTAACTTTGCCAGCCTGCTACTTTACAGTTTGCAGTTCAGCCACTGAAAGTCTTCTATTTACTACTGTATTTTAATCGTGCCTTCAGAAACCATCCCTTCCACAAAGGATGCTCTGACCCTCCACTACTTTGCTTCACAGCTTGCCAGGGCTCCTACCTCAGCTTTGTGCTCCTGTCACACTGACTTCCCAGGAAGCTTTAGAAATCACTAATGATGGTAGAGGGTGAGAGTTTCTCTGGTGTAATTAATGGATGTGTGAAAAAGCCTGCTGGGCTGGACAGGCTGGAGATGTGCCAGCTACTGAGGGCCAGATCCAAATCTCAGTGGAGCCAAATTAAAAACTCCAGTACATTTTACAGGTTTTGGATGGGGGCTCAGGTGCATAATGGGAATGGAAAAAATCATTGGGGGCCTCCTAAATTGCATGCTTGTTCCCCAGTTAGTCTTGGATGATACCTGCAGCAAAGCCCGGGCTGCAGAACTGGCGTGGAGCAGCTGGCATTTTGTGACAGTTAAAATAAGGTGCATGGAACCAGGCAGTCCCCAGAAAGAGGCCCAGGCAGGAACTGTCATTCCCACTAAAATGGTGGTTAAGCAACACAGAGGGGCAGAAAATTTAAGACTGGCTGTGTAAACTGAGAAAGCAATACAGGCTTTGGGGAGAGTTTATAGGTTGCATGTGGATGCCCCAAAACTGCTGATGGCAAAGGCCATCCCAAGTCTCCTGTGTCCCCTCTCCATAGCCTCAGAAGGGCAATACTGAATCCCTGTAGGTCTGTGTGAGTCTACACATGCAGCTTGGTTGGGAAGATCACACCTGCCCTTTCAGCATGACCCTGGTGCCACTCAAGGTGGGCATTGTTTATTAAGTGATATTATTTTGTGGTAATGATGCCTGTGAAAAATACCACCACCCCAACTGGAACTGCAGAAGTTTAGTTAGACAAAGCAGTGACCTTCCTCTCTACCTGTGTCCTTCACCTTTGCCCTTCCAACCCTGGGACCAGTTTGAGTGCCTTTGTTCCTCCCATGGCAATTCTGCTATGGATGGAGCAGGGCTGCATCTGCTTCGTTTTCCAAAAGCTGCTGAGTAAACAGGGAATAGAGGAGAGTTAATCTAAACCCAGAGGGACACATGGGCATCAGAAACAGAGTTGAAGTGTTCCATGAGGTAAGTAGTGAACACTTAATCACCTCACTTTTCCCTTCCCTCACTGCACATTTTGGCATGTTTTTACTTTCAAAGGGCAGCACGGAGAGTGAGACCATCTTGAAAGCCTCCCTACCTGTGACAGCATCTCCCTCTGCCCCGCAGAGACCCACTCACCTGGGTGACACTGCTGCAACCACAGCCTGGATTGGTGGTGCCAACGCTGCCGGCAATTTGTCCTCAGCTTCAAGGCAAATGGCAGAAAGAGAGATGGCACCGCAGCCAGAGGAGGCAGGCACCAGGGGTGAGGAGGACAAGGATGAGCGGGAAGCAGCTGGGAATACCCTGCCATGGGTGACCAGAGCAGCTCCCGACTCTGCTGTTCCCGGGAAAGGGGAAGGCCCTGGCAGAGGAAGCCGACTCCTCGCAGCCCAACTCGGCCTCCTCCTGGTCTGCACGGCCGCGCTGGGGCTGGCGCTGGCGGCTGCCGTGCGCTGTGTCTGTGCCCAGCACTGCCACAAGCGGGCCGAGGTGTCCTTCAGCCAGCCCGAGCCCGACGTCATCACCGTCACGGAAAACGGGCAGGTGATGCACTTCCGAAAGATCCGGGAGAACAGCTTCGTGCTGCTGCAGGCCGAGTACAACTGGGTCAGCCCCTCCAGCAGCGGGAAGAAGACAGTGGTAGTTTAGTCCCTCTGTGTGCTGCCATATAGGCGAACAAACCCAAAGTGGCCGGTTCAGACAGAGGTGTTAGGCAAAAGTATCTAAACTGCAGCTGCTGAGAAGATAGAAGCTGATAGATTGCTCAGTGTGTTACACTTACTGCAATTAATATTGTATATCTGCTCATTAGCTGTCACTGTGGCAATGACATGCACTTCCTCTGTTGCCTTAAGGGTGCAGACAAAAATAGAAATTCTTCCTCTGCACTGTGGTATTGACTCCTGTTTAATCTCAGAAAAAAAGTTTCTAGTGTTATATTCCTTTCTAGGAACTATAAACCCAACCATTCTCATTTAAGAGCTTACAGGTTTGACTCCGTGCACTTGGTATCCCTTGGATGACAAATATTTGCCACAAGATTTCAAGTTTCAATTTGAAAATAAAAAGCAATAACTCATTAGTGGAGAACATTGATCCCAAGAACGCTGAATTGATCCATGGAGTGAAACACAGGATGGCAGACACCAGCTTTTGGGGGAGAAACATGCCTCCTCATCAGGTGCAAATGGAAGAAATACTTTCCTGTCCATTTGCACCTGATGAAGAAGCTTGTTGAAGCCTGACAACCAACATTTATTTAGTATTTTATTTTGAGTCAGCTCAGTGACACTGTGCAGAAACACAGACTGAGAAGTACCCTTCCCAGGTCACTTTGGAGATGCCCTGCAAAGGCTGCATGGGAAGTTAACACATCCTTGTGTTCTGAGTTTGTGCAAACTTCTCTCTGACCGTGTGGTTTTCTGCAGGAGACCCCTAAAGCAACCCTTGGAAAGCAGCATGATCCCGGACACTGCCTAAGAAGGAGAGGTGATAACAGCAAGGTTAAAGTTTTATTTTACTGCAGCTTTAAAAGAGCCAGAAATAGACTTGATCATGATCCTCTTGAGATGTACATTTTAGAGCCTTTCAGAGAGCAGGAATTGACCCTTCTGGTGTCCTTTTCTAAGGTGGATCAGTTCAGAGCTGATCATTCCCAAGCCATGTAGTGGGGGACAAACTTACATTTTGGTGCTGCAGCCTAATTCACAGCCCACAGCAATCCCCCTGAACTGAGCAGGTAATGACAGGACTCTGACGGTTCACCCAGCCTTCCTGGTGACAACTTTCCTTCTGTCAGGAGGGCCCTGTGGCCATCTCCAACTGCTTGCCCATCTCCATGCTGGATAGTCAGTCAAAGCCCTGCTCTCACATCCTCCCTCACCTCACCAGTGACTTCAGAGGAGACAGGTGGGACATGAGTTCTGCTCCAGCTACAGCATGATGCACAGAGTGCAGCTTTTGCTAACAATCCCTTCCATTAGCATTCAGAAAGAGCTGGTTTCTGACCACACTGCTGCACTGTGATCAGTGACATTTGTGCTGCACACATGGACAAATTTTTATCAACTTCACTTCTAGGCCCAGTGAGCCCTGGGCAAAATAAGTGAGTAAGAAAAGAAGTGTACTCACAAATGCAGCTTGCAGAGATGAGCTTGATGCTCTCAACCATTGCACCTTGAAGAGAAGGGCAACCGCACTGTAGCCCTTTGCTGCAGAAAAAACAAGGGTAGTGCTGTAATTGAAAAGACAAAGCTTGGTTTAGGACTCAGAAGGGTGCCAGGTGAATGGTTTATATTCACTAATTGAGCTTATGCCCGACCCTCTAGTAAGTCTCCAGGTTTTTAAGCACACATCTAGACACTTGCAATGGCTTTCCTTTCCTGTGTCATGTGCCTTAGAAAGAAATCATGTTTCTGTAACCCAGTGTAGCTGAACTGTGCAGTGACTAAAACAGACTGCATTCAAGTCATTGTTAATGCAGCCAAAAAAAAATCCTAATTAACTGAGAAAATAGGTCAACAAACTCTTAAATATTTAAAGAACTATCACATATTATTTTAAAAAGTTTCTTATGATGGCATAGCTGTTTATGAATAAATTACAAATACCTATGGCCTCTTTCACTGTCTCACTAGGATTAATGTTACCAGACTGCTCTGGCTATAAAACCAGAACCTTCCTTACCTCAGCTCTTTCCCCACAACCCAGTACTGCTTCTTTCCAGGCTGACTAGAGCAAGGCAGGGCCTCATGGAAATGTTTGACTGGGAGAGTAGCACTTCAACACCATTCTGCCTTCTGCCAAACTCTGCCTTCTGCTAAACTGATGTGCTCCAGTATTATTAGTGGTAAGACCAGTAATGCTGGGATCTGAGGGATACAGCTCCTCTGAATTAGTAATGAGTTTTGCTACTTTGTGGCTCTCTTGGCTGAGACCTAAAGTGCCTCTGTTTTTTTCTTGACTTCTGAATGATGTTCCATTTGTTGTAGTTGCCATGACAGGAGGAATGAAGGCCTTATATCTTCCTAAGGTTATTAAAAACACGAGCACTGGTTAATTTATTGAAAGCCAAACCACCCAGACATTCCCATTCTTAACTGACTTGCCTTATATGGAAATCAGTCTGTGCTCATGCTTGTAACAGATTTCTGAGGAAAAAAAAAGTCAGAATTAGGAAAACAAAGGCACAAACCATTCTAAAATTTACTGGAGAGACAAGTGAAAGACTTGCCTGGTTTCCCTCTCTAGGTGCATGACTGGGCTGCTCACAGGTGTTCTGCTGGAACTGGGGATCTCAGTTCCTCCAGGGCAGCTCAGCCTGCAGTCACCTGTGGCCCATGACAGGCTGCAACTTCATCCGTCATTGAAGTGACATGGTTTGGGGTCAGCAGTACTGAAAGCAGCTAATGCACACCTATCCTAAGCCTATCTCACCACCAGCCAAACAGGCACCAAACATAGTTTTGGCAGTAAAAATGTCTATGGCTATTGCAATGCTTGAGCTATCCTAACTCAAGAAAAAAAAAATTAGAAATAACAAAATGTAATGTGGAGAGGTTGCACTAAGCAAAACAATTGATCCAAAGTTTGGACATCACAGACATTTCCTGCATTGGGTGAATTGCCACTAGTAAGCAAAAAAAGCCAGATATGCACCGATTTGCCCAGCTCCAAAAAGGGTGACAAGACTCACAGGAGAAGCCCCAGGGTCCTGTGTCACGGTCAGCAGGGATCTGTGAGCTCAGGCTCTCCCAGATCAGGGTGGGGATGCAGCCCCAGGCATTTCAGAGATCTGCCTGGCTAGCTTGGCCAACCCTTTTGGCATAGTTTCTGCAACTACTCAGGACCACAAAAACCAAGGAAGGCAAAGCAGCAAGGTCAGAAACCTGGAGAGTAAAACATTCAGCAGATGTATGTGTTATTTATTCACTCACATTTAAATAATAATGACAAATGCCTGTAAAAAAGAAAAGGAGATGCTCTAACAATTCCTGCAACATTCAGCTCCAAGAAGACAGCTGCTTAGCAGCAAAAACAAATGACAAAGTAGCAGCCTGACCTGCAAAGCTGGTGAACAGCAGAACAGACCCCTCACTCCTCCTGGCAAGCTGGACCCTTTCACTGCCCCTGCCAGGCCCTTAAGGCTCATTGTGTCTGGACAGCTCTACAGGGCTCCCCTCCTTCCTTCGCTTTCCCTTCTCTCTCCTGCCAGCTCGTCTGAGGCTACAAGAGGGCAGAGAAGGACTTGGGGAGTCACAACTTTCCCTGGACCAGGAGCTGCTCAGAGATCTCTCCCAGCCCCTTCTTGCCACCAAACTGCTTCCCCTTGACAGATCTCGTCTCGGCAGCCCTTTCCTCACCAGTATGTGTGTGACTCTCTCAATAAAACATTTTGCTACATGATGTATGAAGGATCATGTCTCAAACCACATTTTACTGTATATTTAAGTGCATGTTTTGCTGATTTACTACTGTTCTAGAGAACGTCTCCCTCCCCGAGCAGGGCAGGCCCGTAACGGATACATCAGCTCTGACTAATGACTATTAGTACATTCCAAGGTTATGTCCCACAATCAAATAATGTGTAGGAGGGAAGAGAGACTCCAGCTTACTCGGCTGAGGACAAAGATCACAGATAGTCTCTTTCAATCTTCAGATTGCAATATCCATTACAGATTGCCACCTTCTAATGTCAAAGTATAATTTGTTGTGGAGAAAATGTGTCGCTGCTCCAAAGGTGAGTCAAAGATCAGCCTGGCTGTATATCAGCGCATGTTGATGTACATTAAGAACTGACGGCCAGGTACCAAGGACATCGGGCAGCTGGTGCAGAGGGAACGGCAGCAGACGTGACTTGCTGATCCTTCCTGTGCAAACACACGGCCCGGAGTGGGAAAATATTTAACCCAGTCAAAGTGAGGTGTCACCAGTAATTGCCAGTGTCTAAGGCAGCACCAACGCGACGTGTCAGAGGTAGCGGCTGCCTGCAGCGGTCTCTGGCTGCGCGGCTCGGGGCAGGAATGGTGCAGTACCCGTATTACCGGGCAGATCCATGCGGGCCGGGCCGCGGGATCCATCCCCAGGCGTTCCCGCAGGGCAGCGCCGGCCCTGGGGCTGACACCGAGCCCGGCCCCAACCTGCCACAGCAGCAGCAAGAGGGACAGGAAGGGTAAGTGAGGTGCTCACATGGCCCCAAGTGCCGCTCACTAATCCCCTGTCCTGTGCTCAGACAGCCTCCAAGCCTTAGGGAAACCCTTCAAAGGAGAGGCCCCTCTGACAGGTGCAACACAGCGAGCAGGTGGGAGCAGAGCAGGGCCTGTTCCTGTGTGAAGCAGTCACTGACAAAGGGGAGCTGGAAAAGACACCTCTCCCCTTTTTCATCACAAATCCCAGCCTGATTCAGTTGCATGGACGTGGAGCTGCCTTAGGACCCTTCACCTGCCCTGTCCCTGCAGCACCAGGAGCACATGGGTTGTGTCAGATCCTGTGCCACACCTGTGGCTTGGCACTTGCAGGTATCCCATGCAGCTGAGTGCCTCTTGCTTCATCACACCTGCAATGTTAACAGATGCAAAATGCAAGCCATGGAATTTTTTTTTCCCTAATTTTTTTGCCTTGCAGGTGTTGTTTTGCAAGCAGGCATACTGCGAGGTCAGGAGACATGATTGTAGTCCTGTTACTTTAAAATAAATTTGGGCAACACAACTTTTTTAAAGACTTCATTATGAACAGCCATCCATCCTATAAAAATTATGAAAAGGATTTTTAGCATTGTAAGCGAGTAACTGACTGAGGCAGCATGTTTTTCATTACTCACATAATAATGCACATTGCTGGTAGTCCTGGTGTGTGTTAGAGAGGGAAACGCCCACATCCTGCTGTAGCTGGGCTTGTCCTTGAGACATCTGTTCCCTGATCTGTGCAAAACACCCTTTGAGCAGCTGCAGGGGCTTCTGACAGAGCCTGAGCTGCTTTGATCACTTACAGATGTTGAGCCTCTCTCTCCTGGCTGAGACATGAGAGGAGCATTTTACCAAGTAAGAAATTCTTGATTGCTCCTTCTGTTACCAGTGGAGCCTTCCCTGGGCCTAAGCAGGACTCCACGCTCCATGAATTGCTTTGGTGCTTCTAAATTCCTGCTCTCTCCCTTCCACCTCCCCCAAAAGCAAACCCTAAACTGCACCAAAACCCAGACATGCACCTACATGAAAAGACACAGAGCTAAGGAGTCAACTTTTCCCTATTCTTCAGGTGTAATCTGATTACATTCAGTGAGATGCTGTTAGAAGGTATGATACCTTTGATGCCTAATGAACCCCAGGTATTTTGGATTAGGAGCACAACTCATCTCAATGCCTATCCTCATGGGTTTTAGTTTTGTTTCTGGACCGCAGAATTCCTCCTGCTTTCCTCCCTGGCCCCAGACGTGAGCAGTTGTCCCCGTGTCTCTCGCAGCACGTCGGAGCGGGAGCGGATCGGGATCCCCACGGAGCCGGAGGCTGCGGACAGCAACGCCTACCCCCCCGCCGTGGTCATCTACATGGTGGACCCCTTCACCTACACTGCCGACGAGGACTCTGCCTCCACCAACTTCTGGCTCCTGAGCCTCATGAGATGCTACACGGAAATGCTGGACAACTTGCCTGAGAATATGAGGAATTCTTTCATTCTCCAGGTAATTCTGCCTTCCCCTGTGTCCTCACGCTGAGTCTCTGTGTCACAGCACACCTGGGATATGGACACTGTGCTGAAAGAGATAAATGGGAGATAATGCATGAAGTGTAGGTGGCATTGACAAATTATTTGGTTGACAGTACAAGTCTGTAGATTAAAACAAGCCCTTGTGTTTGTTTTGATGAGGAAATGAATTAGAGCAGCCACAGTATCCCTGCATTGAGTCTGTCCCGTGGTCCCAGCAATCCTATCTGCTCAATGCTTCCTGGAGAGAGGTTTCAATTAAGTTGTAACTCGAGTTGTCACTGCCAAAACTGGCCAGTTGTTTCTTTGATTACTTTACATGTTGAGTTGTTTGCTGTTTATATTCCCTTGATTTATACTCTTTAATCCAGAAGAAGTATGTGAAGCCAAACATTTAATGTATAACTATTGTATTGTTATTATCTGCTTCTTAAAAATAATTTACCATGTAACTTGGCATATAAAAACAGTTACTTACTATGGAATTGCTGAAGAATTGAATTTGTGCAGCCAGAGGCAGCTCTTGGCCTCTTGCCCAGGCTGGCTGCATTTTGCCAGGCCTGTCACAGAGGCTGAGCCTCAGTAAATGTGGGGGGAATGGGAGGCCAGAGGGCACAGGCAGGAGCAGTGTGGGAAGGATTTCTGTGTACCTTATCCATGTCTGCTCACTTTGGTTTAAAGGTATCTCAAATTAGTTAAAAAATTCAAAAAAATGGAAGTTCTTGTAGGTGTCTCAAGGTGGGCATGGAAAACTGGGGTTTTTTTATAAGTTTTGACCTCATTGTCCCCTGAAAGGGTGGGGGAAACTGTCACCAGAATATTTCAGGCTTGGGGGTGAACTGAAAATCAGATGTGCAACCTCATATCGTGGTAGGCTGCAGAGACCTGATTGATCCAGACCTGGGGACACCAAAACCAAACAGCCACTGATACCACAGTGTCTGAAACACAAGAACTGTGTGACCTCTGCACTGCCATGGAGCTGAGGCTGTAGCACACTGACCCTTTTCCTCAGTGCTGTTTGTTTCCACATTCACTGTGTGTTCCTCAAAATACATTTTGCTAGTTGAAGTCAAAACAGCAATTTTCTCCAAGTCAAGGGAAATATGATCCAGTTCCAGCACTGTATTCTCACAGCTGTACCACAGCACACACAACACACAGTTACTTCAAAATAAATCAAACCCAAATGTTTGCAGCTTTATTACCATTCCTGTACAGAGGGGGAAGGCTCAGCTTCTGAAATCCTTAGGTGAAGCTGGCTTTTATAAACACACAGGCACATTTAGTAAGCAGAATGTGCTGCCAGGGTTCTGAAGGTTCAAGCAAGAACTGTAAAGCAGTAAAAGTTTTGTGACACTTAACTTTTATTACTACTGAAAATATTTGTTGAAAGAATCTGTTTGGGTCTTGTAGTATTGGCTACAATGTAAATGTTTTATATTGACAGATTCTGGTCCAAAGATTTCACTGTAAAAGTGGGACTTGTACAATAAAACCAGTGGATAAAAACAGTGTGGTTGCAGGGATTTAACTCTAATTTTAAGTAGGTTTGATCTGGAAACTGGGTTTTTGACATGCTGTGTTTCCTTCTGAAGGAGTGTTGTGCCATTTCTCCTTCCTGCTCTTGTTTTGTAGTTGGGTCTTAACCTCCAAATTCATCTCCCAGGCAAATCTCCCTGTAGCTCTGGTTCTTGCTCTGGTTCTTGCTGGTTGAACCTGTGAATCCTTGTGGGCTGCTTCCCATGACTTTCTGAAACAAATGGAACTGTGCAGCAGCTGAGGCTGCTGAGCTTCCCCTGGGAACTAAATTGAAAGGGGGAAACAACCACACAAATCATTGTGAACAGAATCTTAATTGTGCCCTCCACACCCCTCTGTAAGGCTGACACCATAGTGCCAATTCCCACAAGGACAGCAAACAATTCCCAGCCCTGATCATGAGCCATGGAACCAAACCTGTCTGAACACAACCTTCAGGGATTGTGTGGTTCAGGCCCACCTGCAAGTGAAGATGTTGCCCAGAAAAACACTTGTAAAGAATTCAGGGTGTTTGAATACAGGTGTTTGGGTTTTATGGATTAAAATTTCTCTCATTGTGATGGAAGCAGTTTTGTCCCAGAGAATGCAGTCCCTGCCTGCTGCAGCCACTCCTGCCAAGGCACCTGAAATGTGAGCTGTGGAGCATCCCAAAGTGTGCTGGGTGTTCAGTGACTAATGACTGTGTGGGTCTGGTTGGATATTAATGAGCAGCTCCTGGAAGCCTCTCAGCCCTGTTTTATTGTGTGTCTGAATTCCACAGATTGTGCCTTGCCAGTACATGCTGCAGACAATGAAGGATGAACAGGTTTTCTACATTCAGCACTTGAAGTCTCTGGCGTTCTCTGTGTACTGCCAGTGCAGGAGGCCCCTGCCCACACAGATCCACATCAAGTCCCTCACAGGCTTTGGGCCAGCTGCCAGCATTGAGATGACCCTCAAAAATCCTGAGGTTGGTATTGGTGGCAAGAAAATCAAAGTCTGTTCATAAACTGTAACCACTTTCCTCAAATATCAAAGAGCAGAGAAAATACTTGTTAGGGGATTTTTTCCAAGGTACAGAAGACAATGATGATATAAAGGGAAAAGGCAAGCTAATATGGAATAGAAAATAATAACAAAGACATCAGGCTAACTTGCTTTCAAAACATTTTAAGCTTCTGGGTTTGAGTCATAAAGTAAAAGATTAAAATGTGAAAGAAGAGAAAATGAACATTGCTAGTTTGGATTCTGAGTCATTTTGTGGTTTCAGTCTGTAGTGCTCAACCAGAGTTTAAACCCAACCTTTATTTCTATTCACATATATATGCATATATATGAAATAAGTTCCTGTGTCTAATTGCAGATGTTATATTAATTCCCTGAGGTAATGGAGAAATCCCCCTCTTCGATGGGCTTATCTTTTATCTGTTTTAAACTGTAAATATTAAAGCCCTGATTCTGGAATTTCAGGGATTTCAAAGGAAGAATAATCCATCCTGCTTTCTATGAATGTTTTGCATTCTTTGAAAGATAACTATGAATATTTTATTTAGATCTAATGGACCAATGAAAGACTTAAACACTTACCTTGGCATAAAGAGCTGCTTGGGAGGGTTTAAAAACCTACTTGCAAAGCCAAACCTTTTGGCATTTACTTATTGCATTTAATTAATCTCTGTTTATTGCATTTTACACATTTGCTCTCAGTCTGCACTGCAGACTCCCAAACTTAGCTGAAGAATTAAGAAAATACCCCGATCATTTTTAAATTAGGGAACATTTCTGGTGAGGCCCCTCCTGTGTGTTCTCCAGAGAGGAGTTCCAAGGCAAAGATGGGGTTGGGGTGCCCATGTGGGAAGCAGCTTTGCCGAAGGTGACCTGGAGGTCCTGTTGGACATGATGGATGCTCCCAAGGAGCAGCAGTTGGGCTGCTCAGGGAATGTGCTGCAGCACAGCCAGGGAGGTGCTTGTCCTCCTCCCTTCTGGGCTCTTCAGAACAAGAAACGCAGATGCACTGGAGCAAATCCAGAAAGGTCCTAAAGATGATTAAGGGACAGGAGGATCTGACAGCTGAGGGCTTTAAAGTTCTGCCTGTGTCAGAGACTGGTCCAAAGACTGCTTTCATACCCTGGGTTACGTGTACATAAAAAGAAATCTTTAGATAAGGTTTGAAGTGCATCAGCTGTAACTGGCAGCAGTGAATTGTCTATAACCTCCCTTTTCCCAGTCTCCCTCCTGGCTAGGAATGCTTTGAATTTACTCATTGTTTCAAGCTTGCCTGTCTCTGTACTCGCTGCCAGCGTGTGTGTGTGTTCCTTGTGTTCAGTAGTTTCTGATCTGTCTGCTGATGGCTGTGCTGACTCTGTTGCAGAGGCCCAGCCCAATCCAGCTGTACTCACCTCCTTTCATCCTGGCCCCCATCAAAGACAAGCAGACAGAGCTGGGAGAGACGTTTGGAGAGGCCAGTCAGAAATACAACGTGCTCTTTGTGGGGTACTGCCTGTCCCACGACCAGCGCTGGCTCCTGGCGTCCTGCACCGACCTGCACGGGGAGCTGCTGGAGACCTGCATTGTCAACATCGACCTGCCCAGCAGGTACTCACTGCCCTTGGCTTCCCCCATGGATCTGTGCCTGGAGTCATCCCTCACCAGCTCCTTGCACATCCCTTCCATCCCCTTTCCTGCTCAGGAGATCATGCTGGTGTCACAGTGAGAACATTTCAGTTGGCACTTCCAGATTTTCAGATCTGCACAGGGAAAAGTGACTGAGTTATACTTGTTTGACAGTTTGTTCTACAACTGTTTCGCTTACAAATCTTACCTTGAGGAACACCTGCTGTGTTGCTCAGCAGTTTGATGGCACTGCAGTAAGTACTGAAAGCAGACACATGGTTTTTCTTGTTAGTAGTAGTAAAAGGTAAGTTAGGGACTGCCCAGAACTCTGTAGAGGGTAAACTGTGATGTCATCAGAACAGAAATCTGAATATTGTCCTTGATTCTCCTCTCAGTGTTGTTTTCAATTCGTTGCCCTGCAGGTCAAGGAGGAGCAAGCTGTCAGCACGGAAGATCGGGCTGCAGAAGCTGTGGGAGTGGTGCATTGGCATCGTGCAGATGACATCCCTGCCCTGGAGAGTCGTCATCGGGCGCCTGGGCCGGCTGGGCCACGGGGAGCTGAAAGGTGTGCAGTTGTCAGGGCTGACTCTGCCAGGGTGTGCAGGGGGACAGGGACCCAGGGTGCAAGGCAGGATGGCTCAGACCTGATCACACACCTCTCAAACTCAGAAACTGAGAGTGATAATCACATAACCACAGAATTGTTTAGGTTGGAAAAGCTCTCTGAGCTCATGAAGTCCAGCTGTTCCCCAGCACTGCTGAGGCCACCCCTGATCCATGTCCCCAAGTGCCACATCCACACAGCTTTTGAATACTTGCAGGGATGGGGATTCAGCCGTTCCTCTCAGATTTGCATCACCTGCAGACTTGCTGAGGGTTCACTCTGTCATCAGACAGTGGCATCAGACAGGGTGAATTTGGCTTAACCTTCGTGAGTCCTGTCTCTGCTTCCTAGAACCATGACCTTACCAAAGGTAAACAAGGAGTGCCAAATTCTATCACAGACTGGACAGACTGTTGTTTATTTTGCCAGAGTTTATTGAGGGCAAACGTGGATGGGAAGCCAGATAGCCAGGCTTCCCAGGCAGTGCTCCTTAGGAGTTTATAATCAACACCAGAGCTGCTGAAGCCCTTTCTCTCCCCTTGTCCCCATCGTTGTCTTGACATTGATGCCCACTTGACCAAATGGATCTGAGTGTAAAGTACCAGCAGAGAAATCACCAGGATCCTCCAAACTGGAATTTCCTGGGCCGTGAGAGCATGGATTACTGGAGAGCTGGCTGCAGTCCTACCCTAGCACTGAATTCCTGTATTGGTTTCCATAAACCTTTCCTTGTTTGTGCCCTGGGTGTGATGCCACTCTCTTGTGTTGTGCAGGATTTGCACACTGTCCTTCCAAGGGAAGTTGGGGGCCTTTATCACATGTTAGAAAAAGTTCTGAACGAAGTTATCCTGACACGGGAATAGAGACAGGATTCAGTTGTGATTCCTCAACTGAAACATCACTAAACAAACAAAAAGGTCTTGGGAAAAAAATGTATTGAATAAAGGAAAACCAACAGACTTCTATGGAATAAAACATTCCACAGGAACTCCTTGGGCACCCAGTCTGCGGGGCCAGATACCTCGTGTGCACACGAGTCATTCCTGGAGAGTTTGGCATTAGGGGAGTGCCAGGTGTTGGGAATGTTTTGCTGTTTCCAAGCAAGTGCTGGCTCTGCATCAACTCTGTCCTCCCACGGTGCTTTTCCCTTGCAGACTGGAGTATCCTGCTCGGGGAGTGCTCCCTGCAGACAATCAGCAAACAGCTGAAGGAGGTTTGCCGCATGTGCGGCATCTCCGCAGCAGATTCCCCCTCCATCCTCAGTGCCTGCCTCGTTGCCATGGAGCCACAGGGATCCTTCGTGGTGATGCCAGGTATGCTTTAGCCAACTATGGCAATGCCAAAACAACTGTTCATGTATCATATTTCACACTTAGGCACAGTAGTCTTGGGATTTCTGTGAAGAACTTGACTGACATGGCTACGTGTGGCAGAAAATAGGTTGAGCCAGCAGAATTCCCCAAAATACCACGGGGAGATGCTACATGGGGAGAGGAGTCTCCTGAGGGAAGGTGACTGTGGGGCAGTGCCCAAGTGCTGATCTGTCCCCTGGACTCAGGCAGCCCAGTTCCCATGGGCTGGAAGTGGTGTCACAGACACCCTCGTGCACGGAGGAGGCTGCAGTGGGAATGAGTAGGAGCCTGTGGAAATGGGAATAAGCCCACTTGCCTTCTCACTTGCCTCATCACATGCTGAAGTTATTTAGAGAGTTCACTTACAAGCAGCAGTCCATGGGCTTAAGTTGAAGTAAAATTTAATGCTGAGGTTCCCTTTGTTGTTTTACCTAAGCATGTACCTCTTAATGTATGTGGTGACACATCCTTAACATATCCTTACAAACCACTCTGGGGTTTTTAAGTTTAGAAGGAAAAGACTAATACAGAGCAGAATTAATTGAGCTTTATCATGTTGAATATTTTCAAAGCAGAGATTTTGTAATGTGAGAAAACAGATGGCAAATGAGGCTTTTTCAATATCACAGTTAAACACAAAGAAAGACCCAAATCCTTCAACAGAATTTTTTTTCCTTTAGATTCTGACACATAATTAGGTCAACAGCAAGCAAAAATTAGGTTAAAATTGAAGGTCCTGGTTAAATACTGCTGAAGAAGGTGTCTCTGCATTGACTATTTGCACCTTCCAAGTTAATTGTTGGGGGATAATTGAGAGAATAGAGGAGGAGGAAAGAGAAGCTTTATTGTTTTGTGGCTTTATTTTTGTGTTTGTGTTCATATCGACCAAAGTGGGGTGTATTTCATAATTCTACAGAGATGTGTGTGAAAAATCAATTTAACTCGCTCATTTAACAAGTAAATATTTGATGAAGGGGCAGCAGAATGACAGGAGAGGTGGGGCTGGTGATCTTAATGTCAAGCTCTCAGAGGAGTGTAATCTTTTGAAGATAAAGATTCAGCTGTGGCCCTTCAGCTGTGTGTGTGAGTTTGCAGAGCAGGTGGGGCGGGCAGAGGAGTCCCTGGGCACAGCTGCTGTGTCTGGGAGGCCATGCAGTGACCTGTGCCGTGATGTGTGTCCCCACAGACGCGGTGACCATGGGCTCGGTGTTCGGGCGCAGCACGGCGCTGAACCTGCAGTCGTCCCAGCTCAACACCCCCCAGGACGCCTCCTGCACTCACATCCTGGTGTTCCCCACCTCTGCCACCATCCAGGTGGCACCTGCAAACTACCCCAACGAGGATGGCTTCAGCCCCACCAACGGTGAGTGAGGGGGAAGCCCTTGGGGCCTTTCCAGGGCATCAGCAGAGCTGAGCTGGGCAGGAATAAACCCCCGAGGGGCTGAGGTTCTGCACAGACAGAGCCAGCCCAGCAAGGGAACCATGCAGGGCTTTAGCTACAGGGGAGGCTCTGTGCTTTCCCTGAGTGTGTTTTCAGAGTCACAATGTTTTATTCCCAAAGGGACAAGGACCAGCCAATGCACCAAGTGGCACAGACCAGAATGTGCTTTGTCTTGTTGTGACTTACTCAGGCCAGCCACTGTTTTCCAATCGTGCTTCACATTGTGCCCTGTTGTGTTCAGAGCTGACAGGAAGCAGGCACTTGTGGTTGAGTAGGGAAAATATCCCAACCTGAGATTTCCTGATGCCCCCAGAGTGCTTTTACACTGAACCTGCAGTTTGAGTCAGCAAGACTCTGGTTAATGCTTTATATCCAAATAAGCATTTTCCTGCTTTGTCCCAAATCCTTTAAATGAGTACAAAGCAATTAAAACCAAGAGCAGCTACAAACACGTACAGTGGCTGTATTAACGAGGGGGGCAGTTGGGTTAGAGAGGAAGGCAGGCTACTGCTTTTAAGGCTTTGATCTGTCCCTCCTGGAATGTCCCAGGGCCTCTGAAGTGAAGTTGCCCCTCTCAATCCCTGTCCCAGGAGGCACCGGGATCCCTCCCAAGCACGACAAACATTAACCTGCATTAACCTGCCCCTTGGTGCTGCAGATGTTAATTAGAGTCAGGTACAAGAATAACCTTTTCCAAAATGGTGTTAAATTTAATTTTCTTAACTCTGCTCTACTTAATGATTAAGCTGCTTCCTATGCCATTAGCCAGCTCATTTCTGCTCTGGGGGCTAAGCAGAGCATGATATTAGCTCTGGTTTGTTTACTGAGGCTGTAGGACACAAGTTAATAAACTTCAGTTAAAGCATTGCTCCAGCAATCCAGAGGCTCTCTCGGAGATGAAGGAAAACAACCACCTGCCTGTTTCAATACTGGGGTTTCAGGTGAAATTAGTTCAATACACACATACTTTTCCATTTTATATGGAGTAAATTCATCTTTTTCCAGAGAAATTGTTATTTATTATATGTAGGATCCATGACTTCTATTTAGGGCTTTGTGTTTAAATTTGGTTGCAATTCTAATTAATGCAGTTAATTCAGACAGCTCCCACTGTCCCTGTCTACCCACTAAAATGTACTTTAAATGTCATTATGCACTTGTATTTCTTCGCCTGCTGAGAAATCTGGGTAAGAAAAACCCTTCTAAACCATATTGTGATGCTATATCTTTTGGCTGTGTGTTGATGGTGCCTTATCCTTCCCTCCCATAACTTACTCAGGGTATTGTAACCCATGAGCAGATGATGAGTAGTGGAATGCACAAGGCAAGCACATCTTCCCTGTATCTTCAGCCCTCCCCACATATGAACATAACCCAGATTAATCCAGCCAATTATGCTAACGAGCTGTGTGGAATTCCTGAGATGAAAGTGGGATATGAAGGCTGAGTTGTTGGGGATCCTGGTGCAGTGTCTGGAAGGATCACGAGTCCCTTGCTGTGAGCAGGGCCTTGATGCCCTCATGGATTCTGGGGGCAGTTTCCCTGGAGCTGGTGTGCAGCTCTGGGAGCCTGAGGAGCAGCACCTGTGGCAGCAGCACATGGAGCTGTGTGTGATGATTCCAAGTATTTTTGTTAAGGTCTCTCTGACTGACTGCACAGAAGTGTCAGTTGTTCCGTTACAAAATTTGGTTTGGATTTTATGGAGCTGCTACAACAGGAATTCTGTTCATTCTGTGGCCACTGCTAAAATTCATTATCCCAATAGCTGCCTGCCAACTCTGCCTTTCATGTCTGTGGTTGCAGCCAAGGGTTCTAAGGGGGAATTAAACAGTAAAGTCTTTACCTCTGCTTTCATCTATCTTGGGAGTATGTAAAAGGAAAAAGGGAATGATAACAAATTAAAGGGAAAGGTAATAAATTATAAACATTTCTTGGAGAAAAGAGTATAACACATTGAAAGTTATTCTCCTTTCTTTTCCTTTTCAGATGACATGTTTGACCTCCCATTCCCAGATGACATGGACAATGACATTAGAATTTTGATAACAGGGAATCTTCACTCTTCACCAAATTCCTCCCCAGTTCCTTCCCCTGGATCACCATCTGGCACTGGAGTGGGATCTCACTACCATCACAGTAGGGTAAGGCTGGAGCACCACAAGGCACACACTGCTTGAAATAAAATACAAAGAAAGACCCAAATCCTCCAACAAAGTCTTTTCCCTTTAGATCCTGACACATAATTAGGTGAACAGCAAGCAAAAATTAGGTTAAAATTGAAGGTTAAATACTGCTGGAGGTGTCTTTGCATTGGCTGTTTGCACCCTCCAAGTTAATTTTTGGTGGATAATTGAGGGGGAGAGAGCAGGAGGAAAGCAGATTTATTTTCATGTGGCACAGCCATGGCTGATGACCCTGCATGGATTTAATCTGTACTCATCCATTCTTTCCTGGAAAGTCCTATGGAATGTCCCTGGCACAAAGTGACAAGTCTTTGAGAGAAGGGAAGCTGTGGCAGCCCTGTTCCCGTGGATTTCAGGGGAGGCAAGAGGGAGAGAATTCTCCCAGTGATGAAACTCTGCCCATGGAAACTCCGCAGGTGCTGGATGGTTATGCAAATGTTGTTTTCTTTGGAATATTTAGCCCAGAGCACACAGTGTTTGGGAGTTATTTTTGTTTGAAGTGGCTTTTATAAAGTCAGTTCCAACATCAGTGATTACTTAAAATGCAAATTATTTTTGGTAATTCAGGTTATTTTTTTTAATTGGCATAGCTTGGATCAGGTTTGATGGAACTCTTTCACTCCTACATTTTATCATGTAAGACTGAGCTGTTCTCTTAAAATGGTTTCCATCACAATTAGGTAGAAGTTTTATGCTTCACAGGTTTCTGTGAAGTTTTGTTCTAAAAATATTAAGTTTAAAGTAGTAGCATATTACTTCTTCACTAAATAATACAGAATTTCATGAGAGAAACAGGGTAACTTTTATACCATTTTTGACACGTCAATGAGACATCTTGAGATCACAATTTTAACTCCTGAACGTGACTGACTAAAACGGTGGTAGTTCCACCCCTGGAAGTAGAAAGTCCTACCTGTATTTTCCTTGCAAACTCTCCAAAATGCCTCAGTGCAGCTTTAATACAGTCAGTGAGGGGGAAATGCCTTCTGCCTCACACAGAAATGCTATTCCTGCATTTTGTGAGCTCAGTCCACAACCACCGTGTGTGGATTGTGCAACTCTCCCATCAAAGGCTTTATAACAGCACATTGCTGTCCCAGTTATTCCAAACTGGTGTGTGGGCAAATGAAAACTTCTAAATTCTGCTGCCAACCCCTGCAGCCATAAATCACATCTCCTCTCTCTCTCTCTCTCCCCAGTTCCCTCAGCAATCCATTCTGTCCCACGTCTATGCAGAGCTTGCTTTCAATGGAGCTGCATCCATTGGGAGCAGCCCTGGAGGTTCATGGCCTGTGCCCAGAGGCCTGGACAAGTCCCTTCCAGCTGAACCTGAGTAATTCCCATTAACCATTAAGCCAGGCCTGGTAATTGCAGTGTAATGTTTGGCTTTAGCAGGGCAGCAGTGTGTGATCATCCCCCCGTGGGCCCGGGGTCATGGCAATAATTGATGGCTGGGCACTGGCCCCGTGTGCTGGGCTCCCAGTGCCTGCTCCAGGCTTTTTCCTTGGATTCCTGTCCGGACCCACTGGAAGGGATTGGCAGGGAGGGATTTGTAATTGAGCTGCTTTCTGTGCAGTGGAATCTTTGCCTTTTTTTTTGAACCTATTGACATTTATGGATGAAGTGAACTGCTCTCCCAGCTGTTTGGGAAACTACAGTGCTTCTGAAACATAAGCCTGGAGAACCCAAGTACAGGGGAATAAGGCAGGGCCTGGATAGCTTTGACTGAGATTCCTGACTGACTAAAGGAGGGCACATTTGTCACAGGACAGTATTTAGCAAATGAAGTCACCCTTCCAGGAGTGGGCTGCATTGACAACACCCTCTGAGCTGCCTTTTCCCTGTCTTGCAGAGCCAAGGTGAACGTCTCCTCTCCAGGGAAGCCCCCGAAGAGCTGAAGCAGCAGCCTCTGGCTCTGGGATACTTTGTGTCCACTGCCAAAGCCGAGAACCTCCCGCAGTGGTTCTGGTCCTCCTGTCCTCAGGCACAGAACCAGTGTCCCCTCTTCCTGAAGGTCTGTCATGCTCCACATGGAACACTCATTATCCATTGCTATTCCCATGCCTGTAAAAGCTGCAGTTGGGAGTGTGTGGTGTCAGAGTGAACCTGAGCTCTCCCACTCCAGAACTCGAGTCAATTTATTCAAAAATGCTACCATTAATTTGTAAATACACGTGCTCATGGGGGGGTTCAACATGGAATTGCCAACTTCCCACGCTGCCCTGAGGTGATTCACAATGGATGTTTCTTGGGAATCTTCAGCAGTAGCTGCTGTATGAGTTAACTTTTGCTCTTTCCCTCCATGCAGGCCTCTCTCCATCACCACATCTCTGTAGCGCAAACAGATGAGCTTCTACCTGCCAGAAATTCTCAGCGAGTTCCTCACCCCCTCGACTCCAAAACTACATCAGATGTCTTGAGGTAACACCCTTTAGGTTTTCATTTCTGCCCTAAATGTTTGGGGACTGAGCTCAAACATTTCCAGCCTTTTACAATTAGTCACCAGTTTTATCAGCACTTTTTAGCCCTGCCATGTCCTACGTGTCTCAGGGCATTTCCTCCTCCCAAGATGCCAGAGCAGGGCTTTGAGGGGGAATTCTGTGTGTTTCCCTCTGCTGTGCACAGTGATGCCAAGGAAACTCAGAACAGCTCAGCCTTGCCAGGGGGGCATCATGTTTCCCCCCACCCAGACTGCACTGTTCCCCTGGCATCTAATCTGAGCTGTGCCACTCATTATCTTACCTCGCCCAACCAAATGGATTTGTAGGAGATAAAAGCTCTCCCTGATACCACTGTGCTAGGATTGGGGTGTAAAGGAGACACTTCCTGAGTACATGCAGGGTGTGTGTTTCATTGTTCAGGATGATGTGGGGCCTGTTTGCCCCCATCTCTGGGGACTGGACACAGATCTGTGTGATGAGAACACACACTGTGGGACATCCCAGTGAACAAACAAACTTCATCAGGGAACAGGAATGTCTAATCTAAGGAAATTGGGGGCATCATGTTGTAGAAGATCTGAATTTGCATCCTCTTGGAGGACTGAGCTCTCACAGCTGTTCCAGGTATTGAGTAAAACAAGAATGCAGTGGACAGGGAAAGGATGAGATGCAACAGACACAAGATACAAGAGGAGAAATTGCAATTAGATACAGGATCACAGGAATAGTGTGAGCAAATACTGGCACAGGGTGCCCAGAGAGGTGTTCAATCCCCAAGGCTTTGACAGCAGTGGCAAACCAGTGAGTCCAGAATCTGTGTGTGTTTGGGAGGGCTGCATGCAAATAGTTGAGACACAGAGAAGCCAAACCCTCCTATTTCCAGTGGGGCTCCTCCTTTGGCAGCATGCTGGCAGCTCTGTCAGGGTGCAGGCCCAGGGGAGCCCATTCCCCCCTCCCCGGGCCGGCTGTGACGCGTGTCCCTCGCCGCGCAGGTTCGTGCTGGAGCAGTACAACGCGCTGTCGTGGCTGACGTGTAACCCGGCCACGCAGGACCGCAGCTCCTGCCTGCCCGTGCACTTCGTGGTGCTCACCCAGCTCTACAACGCCATCATGAACATCCTGTAGGACACACACGAGCACTTCTTCTTCTGGCTGCTTCTCCCCTCCGCCCGGGAACGTGCCACCACCTGCAAAGAGCTCCGTTGGCTTCTCTTCAGACCAGTCCTGTGCTGTGCTTCTGTTCCTCCAAGAGCACGTGTGAATTCTGCAGTGTTCAAAACTAAATTACCCATTAACATCTCTGGCAGCTTCAGTCCAAAATCTGGGAACATCCAAGAACAGTGAACACACAGTAACCTCAAGCCAGTTTTAGTTTGGTGGCTCGGTAATGACTGGTCAGCGTGATTATTTTTTTTGATATTTTATTTTTTTAAGGAAGACTACAGGATCTTTTTTGCATTAGGAACTGATAAAGACCCACGAGCAGTGTCAGCCCTGCGAGTAAAAACCACCTTGTAGTGACCAGTTCGGGTGTTTTGTTGTTTGATCGTCGTAAACTGGGACTTTGCAGGAGGAAAAAACCACAAACACAAAACCACACAGTTGTAGTCTTGTATAAATATTGGAGTTTTCTGTCTACCTGGAGTTCCTGTCAGAGTGGATTGGGATGAATGCATGCATTTGTTACCTGTCCATGTAGATATGAATGGTCTGGAGATACTTTATTTATTTTTAGGTTTGGGGAGGGGAGGGATTAAATTATAAAGGACCAGGAACAGTAGAAATACCTTAAAAATCCAGCTCCGTTCCACTGTAGGGTTATTTATCTACAGACCTCTCACTCTTCTGACCTGGAAATCAAAAGTGAAGCTCATAACAATCAAAATTCTGGGAAGGGAAGTGTGTTCTGGTAAGGGTATCTTGTATTTTAAAGAATTCTCCCCTGTGATTAGCCTGGTTAAAGCAAGGAATGGCCAGTGTTTAATGAAGGATAACACTACCTAAGGGAGAGAAGAGTGAGAGGGAGGTAGGAAGGAAAAATACTTTAAAGCCCAGTATCAGGGCAAGTGGAAAATGGTAAATTAATCTATTGTAGAGCTATGATTGAAATATATTTCCAGTAAATTTAGTGATGCTAGAAAAGTATTTACTGAAAGCCAAGTCGCCCTTTAATTCTGGGCAGACTCGTCCATGTACATATCCAAAAAGATGGTTTTTGTTTACACTAAATCAGTCACAAATCTGGTGTATTTTTTCTGACTATAGGAATATTATTTCAAAGAAATAATTTTTAAAAATTATATCATTAAATTAGTACTTGAAGTTACACCACTGTGGTGGCAAAGTTACTTTGTTTAGTGAAATGATCGCCATTGGGAAGGTTAATGGCTAATTGAAGTATTTTTATGACTCCTTCATTCCAGGCTCCAAGGGGGTCCTATTCCAGCCCCATCCCCTCATTTCTGGGGGTGCACTGGGCAGCAGGAGGGGGCCAGGGTCAGGCACTTGGATCAGGCTGGGTCACCCCTCCCCTGGCTGTGAAGAAAAACTACCAAGTTTAGAGTTCTTCCAAAAGACTTTCATGTTCTGGTTAAAAAAAATGAAATTCTATGATTTTAAAAAGTATTTTTCTTGAGATAATGTAACATTTAAAACAAATTATATAAAATAATAAAAGAAAAAAAAAAGAATTGCTTGTGTAATGAGAAGGTGAAGGCAGGAGAGGAACCTGTAAATGGATTATTTCCTTCCCTGCTCCACCCCTCCGTGTGGATGTCCTCTTTGCAATGTATAGGTTAAAAAAAAATCTGATATCAAACCATTTGTATCTAATGTGTACAGTGTAAAATTGACTTTAAAAATATTGCAGTACTATTTTTTCTTAATCAGAAAAGAAAATTCTCAAGGCCTTTTGAAGAGCATAAAAAGATGAAGATTGTAAACTTGTATAAAAAATTTAACTTGGGGAGGAAAAAAATGTAAAGTAGACATTTGTAATCTTTTACCATTTGGGGGTTATTTGTTCCCAAGATTCATCTGAACTTTGGATTATTATTTTGCTTATTGTTTTTAAATGGGCCGTTTTTATCCAGGGGCATTTCTTCCCCACAAACCTGGTTCTAAGCAAAAATTAGAAATTAAAAAAAGGGCAGCAAGGAGTAGTTTTCATCTGGTGTCTTTTATTTAATTTTTTTAAGTTAAGAGAAGCTGGTGACATATTTATACGTTTTTGTGCAAAATAAATGAATGGCAATAGATTTTAAAGAAAAATCTTATGTACTTCAGTGTGAAAAGTTCTGTATAATATTTCTCTTAAATATGCATTATTTTACTTGTGAGTTTTTTACTGAATTAATCTGAAATGTACAAGCCCTGGCTTTCCTACAGAGTGAAGAAAGTTATTATTTTTTTTTTATTTCTAACTTTGGAAAATCATGCCTAAATCAGAATTATTATTACAGTTGTTTGAGCTAAAGGGAGCGGGAGGGTGGGGAATGTCCAGCATGCTTGTATGTATATTTCAGAACCTTTTTTAAATGTAAAAGCTGTACATTTCTGGGGAGTTCTGAATTTCTTTTTGTTTTCTTTTTTTTTTTTTTCCTCTGAGCATTTTGCAGTGAGCTTCTTTTATATATAGCCGACAATTTGAAAGAAAACAAAAAAAATGTGAAGTTCATTTTAAATCTACAGTATATCGCTGGTACAATACACTAAAAAAGACTTTGATAAAAAGAAACAATAATAATAAAAGACCTCCATTTTAAATGTCATTCATATATACCTTGTGGATGAGAGCTATATACTTTTACACACTTTTTTAGATGAATAAATTATTGAATTACTGAAACTGTTGGTGGAGGTTTTTTTCTTGTATTGAGCTCTGAGTTTTGGCATTCCCAGGGGAGGAACTGCAAGGTGCAGAGCCGGGGATGTGAATGGAACCAGAATGAAATGTCCCAAACCGTGGCTGTTGGGAGGGGAAATGGGGTGTCAGTGATGCCAAGGATAGAAAATCGTGCCAGAGGGGTGGGTGGGAGCAGCCTGGGATAATCCAGTGCCACGGGAGCAGTGGCTGCTTTCCATGGGCAACTCCAGACCCAGGGGTCCATCAGTGGTGAATGAACTTCTCCATGTGCAGCAGGTGAGTCTCCAGCAGGAGCTGGCAGGGGCAGGTCAGGCCTGGCCCCTCTCCCTGCGCAGGGACAGGGCCCCTGTGGCTGCAGGACAGCCCTGGATGAGGGACCAGAGCCAGGCCCTCAGGTTCCCCCAGGAGCTGCAGAGCCCCCAGCCCACAGGGGCTGGACTCCACCATCCTTGTGGGGCCCTCCCAGCTCAGGACACTCTGGGATTCTGTGGTGATTGTGAATTCTGTGCTAAGTGTAGCTGCTGTAGGCAGGGCTGGGTTCCACTGTTGGACCCCAGGAGGGCTCTTCAGAGTGAGACACTCCGGGTTTAGCAGAGTCATTCCCAAGCACAGACGTGCCAAAAGTGATATTTAATGAACAGCTGTGCCATCCCGGGATGTGTGGGTTGGATCCAGCTGTGCCATCCCGGGATGTGTGGGTTGGATCCAGCTGTGCCATCCTGGAATGTGTGGGTTGGATCCAGCTGCGCCATCCTGGGCTGCAGGCACAGCCCCTGTTACAGCAGTGCTCACTGGCAAAAGAGGATGGGGAAGTTTCTGCAGACCCCAAGGGTTTCACAGCTTATCTTTGTGGCTCACTCCCTTAACAAAGTATCCTAAAAGAGATCATTTTCCATAACAATTGGAGCCCACATGAGCATCCCGTGACAGCTGCAGTGACTGGATGGAGGAACTGCCACTTAAATGGCCATTTGGGATTTCCTCAGTAGTTGTTAATTTTTGTCCACTTGAACCTTGGTGCATCTTAGTTCTGAATTTAGATAGTTACAAAAATAGTTCCTAACATTTTACCTTTTTTTTTCTAAACTTTCAAGCTTGTATCTTTTAGTTCACTGTACTACTGTAAATTATGATACTAAATTACACTGTTCAATTACCCTGTCCAAGTTTGTACAGAGCAGTTACACTTTGGTCTTCCCCTGTGAGAGCTGCAAGTGCCTGGAATTATCGTAGGACAGTATTTGTTACATGGAGATACTTTGTGGCTAATTCATTGGCTTCACAGACAAAAGCTACCAATTAAATATTCCATTCCATGAGGACTGTAAGGAAGAAGTGAATGAAAACACTGAAATCTCAGTTGATTTGTAACAATAATGGAATATGTACAACAAATGTGTGCAGCACTGTGATGATGAACTCAGCTCTTGAACTCAAATAAAGAAAATGCTTTTTAATATTAAGCTGACATTAAACTACTTTTCCTTTCTCAGCTGCCATCTCTATTTTTGACAAAATGTCATGGTCACCTGAAAGCTGTTTCAGCACATGTAGAAAGCATTAGAAATTGTGAAGTAAACATGAGGTTTATGGGCAGCTTCTCACCATTTACAGTGGAAATAGAAACAGTCCTGGATCCCCAAACAGGAAGTCTTTGGTCTTTGACAACAAAGCAGGATTTATAAAATTATGCAGCTTCCATTTCCCTATTTTGACCCTGAACCTTAACCCTTGGACAAAAGTTGATGTGGCAGCCCCTGGTTTGTGCTTCACTGGCTGTTCCCCTACCAGGGGATCCCACAGCACATCCCACGGGATACAGACACCTCAGGGCTGTTTGCAACCTGAAATACTCTACAGAGGCCTGGAAGAAAATAGCCCCAGTTTCTGTGTGAGGCCATCTGGGAATTCAGACTGCCCCGAGCTGTCAGTGCTGGGATCCCATGGGAGCTCTGCTCCAGGCAAGGCAGGCCCCAGTCTGAGCCTTTGTGTTTGAGCAGCTCCTGTTGTGCTGCCACACGAGGCCCTGTCAGCCACTGCAGCCATGGACACACATATCCAGTACAGCTGACAGAAGCCAAAACCACACAGCACAAGTTCCCTTGTTTGATAAACAGCAGCTTTCCCCTATAAGAGCTACTTACTGTAACCTTTCAGAATCATAGTTAAAAACCAGCTTAGCACAAGGGCCCCTTTGCAGCAAACCAGGACATGGCACTGCTGAGGACTCTGTAACAGGAGCATCTTTTGTGGTCCTGCAACACCCCCTGGAATTCACTGGCTCCCTCTGGTTGCTCCACAGGGTCTGGCCCAATTCCAGTGCCACTGTCACCTGGCTCTGAGGACACTACAGCAGCATCTGCTGTTGACCCCTTTGCTGTTCCCCAAAGCTTTCAGTTCTTAGCCAACTCCTGGTACCCAGCCACCTCCTCTACCTTCACATCCCAGGAATGTGGGTTCCTTCCCACAGCACATGCACCTTTTCCTGTTGGACAGATGTTTAATTTCAGCAATACCTGCTCCTGCAGGACCTTTGTCATCCACCCAGCAACATCAGCTGCTCCCCAGGCAGTGATGCTCACTCCAGCTGGGCCCTTTTAAAAGACACAGCCAGGCCAGCAGGGAACTGCTGCAGCCCACATGGCAACCAGGGCAGGCCTAGGGCCTTCACAAGTGGAATTTATTTTCCTTACACACTAAATTAGACATATGTTTAAAAAACTCCTACCAGCCTGACACTCTCTTTGTTTTTATTTAAATATTTTGCCATTGGGAAAATGTCAGGCTGGTATAAATCTAGGAACAAACTACATTCTCGAATGCACTGCTGCTACTACAAGTGTTTGGAGAACTTTCTGCCAAAAGATTTGATATCCAGAACCCCCATTAAAAAAGGATTACACACACACAGAGCCCTGCAGAAAAAGCTCACTGGTTCCTGCAATTCTGTAAAACACAATCCCATGCAAGAAAAAAACCCAAAATAAAACAAAACAACAACCAACCAGCTAACCAATCAACCAAAAAACAATAGCCAGAAAAACTTTTTTACCTTTGCAGCTGGGTGAATACTTTAAGAAGTCTTTTTAAGCCAACGTTTTTTTAGTTGTCTGTGATTTCCAGCAGCCAGTGACAGCTGTATCATGTCACATTAATCACATCTGTGCTATTCTCTGTGGAGGCTTGTCCATATGAATAACTGAAAGTCACATCCTTGGTCCTCCAGCAGGGGTCATGTTTTGATGGCAAATGAAACACCAGCTTCTCCCTAAACCGGGCTTTAAAAAACCAAATTAAACTGCAGAGTTACAGAGCTGGATCATTAAAGGTCAACCACGCGAGCAGGTGTGGGTTCATTGGTCAAAGTGCTCCACCCCACTTGTAATCAGTCTCGGTGGTAATTTCATTAGTGCCTGGGGAAAAGACAGGGCAGGGGAGGCAGGTGATGGGGCAGGGTGCGCATGGCAGGGCAGGGGGCTCTTAATCCCAGCAGGGTAATGGCCCATGGAAGTGCTAAAAGAACGATGCTGTGAGCAGCTCTCCGGGCTCCTGGCTTCAGCAACATTTCGGTTACAAGTAATTGCCCTTGGATTTCCTTCCCCCCGTTAGGCTGTGGTGTGTTGGGAAGGGTTCTGCTGCAGTGCCCTGTGCTGCAATGGCACACACTGCAGTGACCCGTGCTGCTGCACCTCCTGAGTGTCCAGGGACAGGCAGGGGACAGAAAGGGACCTGCATGGGCCCAAGCCTGGTCTCAGGGTGACTTGAGCTGTAAACAACAGGGAGAGCCCCAAGTGGAAAACAGCTTGTACCACCAGGGGCCCTGATGCTCCTTTGGCAACAGAGGGACAGAGGACACCCCTCCCTTGCTCGGAGATTCCCCTCATCATCTCCTGTTTGCCCCTCTCTTTGCATGCTGTTGCAAACTTGTTTTCTGAGGTTGGGCCTTTTTTCACTAGTAAAATGTTGCTTTTATTTAAAAGAAATATCCCATGGAAGCGAGCATCCCTTTCCACAATACATGACCTTCCCTCCCTAAACAAATTCAGTCAGAAGTTGAGAGGATGTAGGTACCGATTTCCCCAGAATCTCTCTGCTTTTGTTATTTAGGTGACTTGGATGAGTCCTCTGTCCATTCAGGAAGCACAAATCCTTTGATGTAGAGATTCCTAATCAGGGAGGGATATTTGGGGTGACCTCTGTTGTTCCTGCAACACTGATGTGGGCTCCTCAACCCCAGTTCCCTGTTCCCTGGGAGACTTGGAGATGCAGCCCAGGGTGCCTGTGCAGGTGAGGGGCACTGGCACTCAGTGTTAATGCATAACCTCAGTGCCTGAGGCCAGCACTCATGGAATGGAGCTGCTGTTCCAGGTTTCTGTGCAACTACTGCCCACCCCTTCAGCCTCCTGAGCAATGGCTTTGTGGTTATTAAGGGTGCAGTTAATCAGAAGAACAGCTCCAGATTTAATAAGCAAGTTAAGGAAGGCTAAAGGGATTGAGGGGAGAGGAAAGAGCAACACTCTAAAGCTGCCCAAACTGATGTGGGATTTTGGGCAAGCTGTTGGCTTTGCTACTCCTTGTCTGTGCAACAATCAATGCCAATGGCTCACTGGAGCTCTGGTTCATTTTAAGGCTCTCAGGCAGCAGAACATAGAGCATTAGTTTGCAAACCTTAGTCAAGATGATATAAAATTATTTAGGACAACAAAAACTGAAACCTTCTGCAAAGACTTACATAAATATCCCAGAATGTTGTAGAACTGGCCAATAAAATATCAGAAAGAATTCATAGTAAGACACCCACAAAAACCCTAAAAAATTAAGCCAAACACATAGATCTGGAATGGCCTCTAAACTAGGATACAGACCAGGATCGTTCACTTCAGGAAAAAAGGAGTGGGATGTCTGAGGCAAAAATGACCCCAGCAGGAGTGTGGTAATGCACTCAAGCCCACCCCAATGGCTCAGCTCCATTCTGCCTGTGGCATGTTCCCACCCCTGGAATCAGGCAGGACTTGAGGGCAGAGGAGAGCAGACCCTGAGCCCCTTCCCAGGACGGTCCTGAGCTCTGTGTGTGTCCCAGGGCACCACAGGCCCTGTGGGGAGCTGGAGGCAGGACTGCAGCCACAGCTCTGTGGGGATGTGCCTGATCCTTCCCTCAGCTCCCCTTGCCCTGGGCCACCTTGCAGCTCCCAGTGGCAAATCCCCTCCAGACCCCACAGGATCAAGCCACCACTTCCACACCACCTGGCACCTTCCAAAAAATGGCTTCATCCCAGGCCCCAGTTCCAGCCAGAGGCTTGGAAAATGCCAAGATCCACTGGTGCTTCAATAGGTTGGTAACAGGCACCTTCACTTTCCTTTTCCAGGTGCTCTGATGGCTCCTCTGGCTGCACTGCAGGTAAAAGTGCCGGGTCTACATCAGGTTTTTATTAGAGAACTCCTCTCCTCATTCCCAACCCAGCATGTCTGAGGAGCTTGGCTGAAATTTTAGCATCGTTAACACCCCATCAATGCTGTGTGAAACATGCCTGTAGGCCAATGCCGGGGAAGTATCCATCTGGAATCCATCCCTGGCATGGATCAAAGTCACATGAGAGCCTGCCCCTGGACATTCTGGTGACTCTGCTGTGGGGAGAGGAGGCTGCAGGAGTCCTAAGCATTTGAGATACCTGATCAGATCTATCTGTCAGTAGCCCAAGCTCTGCCCATGAATTATGCTCATCTGACCAGAAGAAGCCAAGGTGAACCTTCACTGCTTTGCAAGATGAAACAAAGCTGAAGCTTCCAGCAAGGAGCAAGTCCCAGCAGAAGGGGAAAAGTCTGAACTCTTGTAGTAAATCTGAGGAGGAAGAAGAGCAGACATTCAGCAGCTGGCTGAACTAAGGAGCAAATCAGTGCAGAGATGGG
Source organism: Argya squamiceps (assembly GCA_037834095.1). Taxonomy (NCBI): domain Eukaryota; kingdom Metazoa; phylum Chordata; class Aves; order Passeriformes; family Leiothrichidae; genus Argya; species Argya squamiceps. The sequence goes on along the minus strand of JBBMKD010000044.1, from coordinate 5,139,468 downwards.
ACAGGGAAAGAAGATGTTCCTGCACAAAAGGTCTACATTGTTCCTCTCGTACTTTGTCTCAAGGCAGCAGAGAAGGAACTGTAAAATCTAGAACTCTTTTCAGAGCCTGATAAAAAATGCAGGCCATAAATATATTACATCCCTAAAACAGTTCTGCAGTGCATACAGGGCCTACACAAAAGTCACCAGGCACACTGATCCAGGTGGGGACAGAGCCACTGTACCCAGTTTTCTTTGTTGGCCTGGACCAAATTCTAAACTTCTGTAGTGATGTGTGATTTCCACTGACCAGAACAGCACAGAGGAAGGGAGTTTCATTTAGGACAGTGCCTGATAGGTTCCCACACAGTGAGCTGGCTGAAGGCTAAATTATCTGCTTCAGAGCAGTGAAGGATTGATACGCTTGAACTCTGTAAGCTTGGAATTACTCAAACACCTCCTCTGACTTCAAGACTTTGGAAATAAATCAGAAGGGGGCTGATTAATGCCAACCTCACACCCTGCTCCCCCTAAGGGCTCAAGAACTCAGGCATGGCATCTTTGATCCAAGAGAAGACCTTGCAATTGTATCTGTTGTGCCTGTCTCTCAACAAACGGACTCCTTTTCCCAGAGATTTTAACTCTGGCAGCACTTGGCCCCCAACACATATCAGCTGATGTACAGTGCTTGTCTGGACACATTTGGACCCGTCCTGATTCTGTGTCCCTTTCTTCTCTCCCCTGCTTTCCAAATAGCCATCCGTGACTGTTTACTTTGGCAACGCCTGCAAAAAAAATGGTCTCAATGAAAAGGCAAAATCCATTAGGAAAAGCCAGCTGAGTGCTAAAAGGCCCCTAATCAGTAGAAAGTTTAAAGAGCACCGCTCAGAGAGAGGCTGTGGTGCCTTTCCAACACCTCCCCAGCAATGTGTGAGGCTATGACATGTCAGAGCGAAGCCCCAAACACAGGCACGCTGCCAGGGGAGCTGTTTCCTCAGGGCTGAGCAGAGCCCGTGTCCAGCTGGGTGCTGGGAGGGAGCTGCTGATGGAGGAGCAGCAGCATCACAGCAAATAACTGCAACCAAACTGGTAAAAGTTCACCCAGCTGCTTCCAGCCTCAGCTCTTCTCAGCCAAAGAAAGAGAGGGCTGATCTCGGCTCAACGTTACAACTGGACCAAAGCAGGAACTTGGGGTTTAAGGCCCAAGTAAGGGAATGTCAGCAAAGCCAACTCAGATCTCAGAAAAGCAGTGCTAGAAATGCAGCTGCTGCTGTGAAGAAAGAAATGCCCTCAACACATCTTGTCTGGAACACTAAATTCATCCAAGAGCTGAATATAGTTCAAGCTAAACTACAATTGCCCCAAAACACCTCTCAGCTGTGGATTCCAGGTGAAAAATGACGGCTCACTTCAGCTGTGTGAGGTAGCCAATGCTCCAGCCTGGGTAGATTTACTTGCTTTGAGTTGCAATTATTTCAAACAACCATCACCAACATTTCACAAGTACACTGAATTACAGATTTCAAAGCATCACAAAGAAGTCAACAAACCTCTCCTTTCAGTTCCCCTACGAAGAAGAAAGTTGCATGTTTTTCTTTCAGGGAGCAATCAAAATATTTGTAATGAATCTGCTGCTCTATGAACTGTGCTTTTAAAGCTTGATAGAAACAATCAGGCTGAAGTTAATTTTCCTTCATCTTTTAGAGACTAACATGGAGTGTAAGGGGACACAGGCACAATTATCTCTAGCAGCTTCATGCCATTAAAGGATGTGCACATCACAGTCCACAGGTGAGATATTTTCTGTCATCTAAGCTATGAAGACCCCTCCATTGTGTACAAAATTCTAAGGCATGCTTCAGAAAGTATCAGTAATTGAAATTGTGATGCTTTATAGATGCACTGAAAATCATATGAAGGGATGTATAAAAAGAGACAAAATTATTATTTTATGCAGAACTGATGAGGGTGAATTTTAGGAGGTAAAAGTAGCCGGAAAAATGTGTGCTTTCATTTTCTGTTCATTTTTTTTCTCCCCAGTTATTTCACCTTGAGGTTAAACTCATGACTTCTTATGTCTGAGCAGGACCACGGTGCTGCTTTTCTTCACCTGGGTCTAGATAGTGCCACCATCCCACCCGGATCCCTGCAAGGAGCAGCTCTCCCAGCCAGGTTCAGCTGAGGATGTGTCACTTGGGCAGTGAGTCTGGGAGCCTGAACCATTTGTATCTTGTGAGTGTCTCTGGAACACCGAGGGTCATAAAAGCCCTTCTGAATGGGCACTTTACTGACAGCGCTCACCTTTAATGGCCTTTTTGTGAAGTTACAGCTTGGCTTTTAGGCCCTTTTTGCAATTCATCACTTAATCCATACATGCTACCTTGGCCAAGAGCCGGACAATGGGGCCCACTGTGTCTGGTTTTGTTATGGAGCAGCCGGAGTGGCTTTTAACTAAAACAACGTATCTGAAGGAGAAAAATGTATTCACCTTGAATTCCCAACGGCTTCGACTTACTTAAGGCAGCTCTGCAGACACTGGTGTGTGCAATCAATGAAATCAAAACTGCAGCCATGTAAGGGTAGCAAAAAGGAGTAAGAATGTATATGGCTTTGCATGTATAAAATATGAGGGGAGGAAATGTACAGGGAGGAAGGAAACAGCTATCCTTGCAGCTAGGTCTGGAAAAAAACATTTTTCCAATATGAAATTTTTCATGATCAAATATAAAGGTATATTAGATTGGCAGGGAAGGATTGTTACACAGCCCTGAAACCAGCTGGGGGCCCTTCTAAAGGTCCTTTCAAAACTAATGTGTCTTCTGGTGCAGATCAATCCTATAATCCATTTGTCAGTTCCCTTTGGAATGGGAGGTGAAAAGATGGTAAAACTGATCCCCCCCACCAGTCTTGCAATGCTGCTGCACAAAGAACACATGGTTTGCCTTGGAAAATGTAAACTCAGGGTGCTGTGGTGGCAAAACAGGGGCAGCTCAAACCTGCTGAGACTTGGAATACATCAAACCAACTTGCTTAACTCTCCCACTGCAACACTTTCAGGTACAGAGGGAAGAGGTGGATATCCTGCCTTGGGGTGAAAGGGGAAGGACTCCTTCTCTAGGCACCAGGAAACGTGGAATTGCCTTGTGGCACTGCTGTCAATCCTTCATAGAAATCAGTAATCCTTTATCACAGACTGCCCTGGATTGGAAGGGACCTTAAAGATCCTTCAGTTCCATCCCTCTGCCAAGGGCAGGGAACCTTCCAGTAGCCCAGGCTGTTCAGAGCTCCACCCATTCGTTGACAGAAGCCCTTGGCTGCAGGAGGGAGTACCCCACTGGAATCTGCTTGTGATCCTTCACATGCTTCCTCTTTCCAGGGCGCTGACTATGTGAATCCCCTGGGAGCAGGGACACCTGCTATAGGGAAGGACTAGGCTTCAATGTCATGGAGGAAGAACCATGTTCATATGATCACCTTTTGGCTCAAGTAGCCCAGGGACCTGTCACTTCAAGGTGGGGGCCTCAAAGGGGACCACTTGGCAAAGGGTAATCTTTATTTTCACAAAACTTCAGCTGTCAAATTCAGATTATTTTTTTAAATGAGATGAGATTTTTGGCTTAGGTTCCAGTTAAGCTAATGTGGAAAACTACACATCTCTGGAGGCTTCTAGAAGCACTTCAAAAGACTGAAGTAAAGTCTTGAGAAAGCCAGCAGGGAATACTCTACCCTTCTGTGGAATTTATCCCACTTTAATTTGGCTCTAGGCACCCAAAGTAAAGCCACAAATTTGGCAATCAAGTAAGTGGGTGGCCAGTCCAACACTTACAGAGCAGCGACCACTGACCTCAGTTAATTTTCTTTCTACAGCTGATCCCTTTCTACACTCAGCCATTCCACCCATGTCCTGATTTTTATCAGGCCTTCAGTCTTCCAAAGAATCTCCCTCAGAGAGCGAAGCAGGATGCATTCTTCCCCGAGACTTAAATGTGTAAGTGAAACCAAAGCAGGCAAGAGGAACTGGGCACCAGTGGCATTTGCCTGCGGGGCTGGAGCCGAGGGCCTGTGTGCAGCAGCCTGCTGAAGCATTAGATCCATTTGCTTTTTGTCTCTTAGCCCCCCACACCTGCCTGCCATTTAGCTGCCTCTGAAGGCTGGCCAAGGGACATCAGATCAAATAATAAAAGCCACATTGAAGCAGTGTTTCAGCTGAAACAGTATGAGTGGAGGCGAGATGGGGCTTGGAAAAGGCTCCCTCTCAAAGAGCCCACACATACATGCAAGAAGGTCATTAACTCGTGCCTTGTGCTATCTTTGCCGTCTCCGCTCCCTCTCTCTCAATTATTACATCAGAAGGAAATGAGAGAGCACTTTGCCAAATACTAATGGACTTGATGTTTTCATAATCTCAAGTGCACAACAATCAGAGCTGTTTATTTTCCAAAGAAGATGGGAACCAGGGGAGGAGGCTGAAGACTGTGCCATTCTGTTAAGGAGGGGAAAAAACCCCCTTATGGACAAGAGCTGAGACTGGAAAACAAGCATCTAGGAACACTCTTGCTGTTACAACTCCAGCACTCATTTATGGGGAAAAGGTAGTGAGAGTGGTTAGATAGTGCCCTGTCCCACTGCCCACTGCACAGCAGCTGACAGCAAGTGTCCAAGTTGGCAGAACACTTTAAAGTCCCACTTACATCTTGAACTCAGATGCTTTCGTCTGCTTTTAATGCCTGAATGTGATGATACCACTACATATTTGTTTCTAAAGAGTAGCAAGAACTGTTTTTTTCTGATGAAACATTCTCAGGAGACAGGATGTGACTGAGCTGACAGGAGGGGTCTCTGCAGTGACATGAAGGAGTCAGTTCTGTTTCTTGTTCTCAGTACCCAGTTTCCTCACAACTTAAACCTGTGTGAAATCCCAGGTTTTGCTTACAAAGAGAGCATAGCAGGATACTTGTGCATCCTTAGATTTATGTTAGTGCACTGGAACTCCCCCAGAGAGCCAGTTAGGACTCTGAGGCTTCTGTCCTGGAGTGACCAGGCTGTTCCCCTGGTAAAGGACTGGCATCCCATTGAGGCATGAGGAATTATGGAGGGCATTTGGCTTTACTAAGTGAGCCCAAGTCACCAGCAGGAAGGTAAGGACATTCTGTGTTCTTCCTTGCTGCTCAGATTTTGGAAGCTTCTGCCTTTGACAGGGGTTTTAAATTCTTAGTACGCTCTGGAATGTGGCAGACACCACTGACAAGAACCTGCACAGGGGCTGATGTGGGAATGACTTACCCAGTCACACCACAACTGACTTATCAAAGGATCCCCCAAGAGTGTCCTCCATTCTCACACATCACCGTTCAAAGGTCGTAACCAGAACAAAGGTTTTGTATCATTTTGCAGTCTTAGAGCTGAACTGGGGCTTAACAACTTTCCTAGTGTATTCAGGTACTTGATCCCTATGATCCAGTCCCAGGAACTGCCAGTGTTTGTCCATGCAGGCAAATGTTCCGGGCTTTGACTGGGTTAAGAAGCAAAAAGGGCTCTTTCCACTGCTCAAGCACTTTTCACCCACCTAGCAGTTAAATTCCAGGCACCTTCTATAGAAAATAGCTAGAATCTTGTCTCCTACAAGCTTAATACTGGTGTTGTGTGTGCGATCAGAAATTTTCCTGGTAGTAAAACAAAGGGATTCTTCTCTGAGGAATGAGCACAACAAATGTCAAACGGGGAAAGTTTCTGGACCCCATGCTAAAAATCAAAAGGCTGTTTCTAAATGGTGGATCGGACAAGAGCCGGGGCAGTGGAGGAGAGGAGCGGGCGCCTCCTGTGCCCTCAGCTCCCGGGAGGTGTCGCCGCAGCCCAAGGCTGGAGGCGCCGGGACACGCAGGCTGTGTCCTCACGTGCTGTGTCCCCACTGCGCCCGCACACCGGCTGAGGGGACACCTCACCCTCAGGTGACAGAACCAGACTCCGATGTCACCTCCTGTGTGATGCTCTGGCAGCAGCCGGCTGAGGCTTCCCCTGCCGATCTCATTCCCATCTCATTCCCTGTCCCCGTTGTCAGCCCTCCCCGTGTGCACCCGGGGCTTCACCTTCACCCAGGGCTGAGGGCGAGGGGCTCTCCCTGCTGGCCACCGAACCTGCTGCCGGCTGGGTTGTCTTCCGTGGGTGACCTTTGTGCTAAAGCCTAATAAATGTTCAAAACCAGAGGGGTTTGGGATTTGGTCTGACAAAAAAAAATAATATTATGTATACAGAGAGATCTGATAAAGAGCTGCTTTACTTGTATTAATAAAGACATATTTAAAGAGCCATTCACTGGCTCATGGTTGGTGTAGAATACTGGGACTGTGTCCTGAGAGTGGGAGGCAGTACTGGGCATCTTGTGCACCATATAATTAACTTGATTTTTGGACATCTTGAGTGCCATTAGACTTGAATGAGACATTTATGCAGCACTTGTGTTTGTGGTCATCAAAGGTACCTCTTTGCTGTACTTGCAAATACAGCAGCCAATGCAACAGAGGCTCAGCAGTGGCTGCTCTGGTGGTGTTTGGAAAGTACAAACTGGGCACTACTGGACAATTTACTGTGTGGACATGTAGCCACACACATCAGACTCAGACATTTTCTGTACACCTGCATCAGAATGCAGAAATATTTTGGCAGCAAGCTTTAAACTTGTACTATATCCCAAACTTATATTGATTATAAATTGGTATACAGGAAGAGACTAATGTAGCTGAGACAGGAAGTGATGATTATCCCTCACATAAAATGTAACTCTATATAGAAATATTGAATGGGAATGAACTGCCTGTGTCACTCCCACAAAAAGGAAACACCTTGGACTGCAGAGACCATACTTAGTGGAAGGGAGGTTGAATAAACCCCAAAAATACAAGAATGCTAACACAACCCCAAACCACTGGGGAGCCATGCTAATCCTTTGGAGTTGAGAGCTGGAAACATACCAGAACTACATCATGAGTAGAAAGTCCATCCTCCAAAAGGAATCAGATGCTCTGTGGCCCATGTGGATCCTACCTGTGCATTCACTTCTGTGCTGCTCCTTAGAATCTCATGGAAATCTCTAATTCAACAAAATCAACCTTCTGCGGAGTGGAGTGTTCCTTCAGTCACAAGTGAATGTTTCTTTACAATTCCCACCAAAAAAAGTGTGTTCATGACAAGGAGAGGCAGATGCAATCATCAGGGGCTGGGTACATGGGCAGCAGGCTTACAAGCAGGTGTGTTCAATAATACCTGAGAGCTGGGCCATGCCACACCTGCTCTGGATCTATTCTCCCCCTGGCTCTGGTCTCAGGCAACCCAGCAAGGTTAGAGGGTTCTCTCTAATCAGTCTCTAACACTGTGTTTGTCCTTCACACCCGCGGGTCACCCCTCCAAAGCACCTCGTTTACTATTTTCAGATCCCTCCTAAGTATTTCTGGATGCACCATTCAGTAGTTCTCCTTCTAGGGGTTACACTTGCATTATTAGTGCTCTGAGATTTCTATTAACTTTGCCCCCCTTTTTTTCCTCTCTTAAGCATTTAAGTACATAGCTCAGGCAGATACTTGTCTCACTTTAAGCAGTGGCCAAGGGCTATTTAATGATTTGGGTTTATACAGCACACACTGCCTGTGTAAGTACCTGTGATACATGGAAAAAGCACAAATTCTTCTGTTAGCAACAGGTCTGTGTTTAAAACAAATGAATGTACACTCCAAGTTTTCCTCAATGATAGCCAGATGAAAGCTGCCCAGCTCAAACAAGCCAGCTTCCAGCTCTCAACACCTTCCTTCTCCTTTGTAGAGAGCGTGGAGTGTTAGTTTCTGGTTAAACCTTTTATCAGAATCAGCAGTGAGGGACAGGAGTAGTGGTGTGGTTTTCAGCCCTTTGGTTTTCATCTACTTAAGATCATAGTGGATTTTTGTACTTGTTAGAATTTTCCTCCTAAAACTTCTCAAGGTTGGAGAACATAAATTAGTGAAATATCACTGAGTGATTACTGCCCCTCACTCAGGACAATTATGTAGCCCTTAAAAACTTGCTTGCACTGTTTGTTTTGTTTGTCTTTTTTTAACACTCCATCTCCTCCACTGTAAGTCTGTGTCTGTGTAAAGATGCCCTAGAAAGGGACCAGCCTGATAGGTCTCAGTGCTGGTGACAAAAAGAGGTTACACTTGTAAGCAACCAATGTAATTTGTCTTAGCATTAAATGATTCTCTCACCACTCAGATGGTCAAGAACCTGTACTGATAAACCCCTTTCTTGCTGTGTTGTTGGGCAGTGCAGGACTCTCCTGTTTGGCACATGTGTGTCTCAGGGTTAGAAGTGCCCAATCCCTTTCTGGGGCTCCCCAGGCTGTATCTCCATTTGTGGTTCTCCTCTGAAGTCTGGGGAAAGAAGGGAAGGGCTGATCCAGCTGTAGGACATTAAAGTTGTTTCCATAGGCTACTCCTGACTGGAAAACAGAAGTTAGAGTACCTTAGAACACAAATGGCCTATTAGAAAATACTGCTTTCAAGAGAGGAGTAAATAGACATCCCTCACCTGAAAAGTTTTGAGTTTGATGGGTTTTAATTCTTAAATTAAATTTAAATTCTTTAAATACTTTTAAGGAAATTACACTTCTGGGTGAATAAGACCCACAGAAAGACTTTGGCTCTCTTTAAAAAGCATCAGTACAAGAGTGGAAATGTGGAAGAGAGGTAGCTAAAGATGTAAAAGAAAAATGTGTAATGGAAGAAATGTAGGCAAATACTCTGCAGCCTTTTGACAGCTTTGGAACAGTGTTGTCCAGCTGCAGCATCACCCATCAGAAAAAATATCTGAAGGTCACATTTTCAGCCTCCCAGAGCACTTGAATCTAGGGCAAGTGTTATGGGGACAGATCCAGGTCTGCTACTCTGCGTGGCATTCTTCCTTTTGTGCATCACCATGGTAAACAGAGAGGGTTGCCAGGAGCCTGGATGCATTGTTTGTGTCAGTCCCTCATCCCCTCTCCCCCTCCTTCCCCAAATGCTTTCTCTTTGATTAGTTACTGAGTAGAAGGGGCTCCAGTTACCATGCAGCCTGCCATCCCTCCTCATTTTATTGGACTAATATCCCACCTGCGATGATAAGATTTAAACTTGTTTAATCTCCCAGCTTAGCTGTGGTGTTTTAATATTTTTAAAATGGTTGTTTCAGAAAAAGAGGGATTTAAACAGGTTTTGAATAAATAATAAAAGCCCTTCTCACAGGTTGCAATGCAGGCTGGGAGGCATGAACCATTTTCATCAGGTCAGATTTCACGTTGGGTTATCCCAAGGTGGCCTGACTTTGTGGCTACGGATTTACAATGGAACAGTCAGATGCAAAGCAGTTTATGGAGGAGAAACTGCTTTAATAATGCATTTCCTGCTCAGCAAACAGCAGATACAATGACATTCATAGGGAATGGGAGAGTGAACAAAGTCTCACAGGAAAGGAACCAGGTTCTCCCCAGAGTTTAATAACTTTTTTTGCTCCTACAATATATTTGGGGAGATAAAGGTTGACCTGAGAGACATCAGAATGTACAGCTTTGAAGTGAGAAAAAAGACAGGTTTGCACATCTCTGGCCTGATAACCTGGAGCTGCATCTGCATTGTTTCAAATCCAAGGGAAGGGAAAGAGGTTCTAATTTCATGGCAAAACTGCACTGGCATAAACATAAGGCTCTTTGTCTGGAACAATCTGGATAAAGTCCCTTGTGTTGATGTGCAGAACACCTTGGTTTGTCTCTCACTCTTTGCTCCCTGGACTGGGAACGCTGTTTTCAGCCTCAAGAGGAGCACTGACAAGCTCCTGACTTCTCTGAGCCAAGCCCAGGCTGTAACACTAGGCCTTCAGGAGAGTCTTGCTCTCAGTCCAAGGCACTGGGATGCACATGAGGCTTCCAGGGGCACACGTGTAGGACTGGGATTGTAAAGCCAGAAAAACCAGGCCAGACTTCTCTAGCTTTGATCAAGACTTCTCCTGCACACTTGGGCACAACTTGTGTGGAAATTGGAGTAAAGCAAAGCACAGTAACTAAAGCAGGGGTGGCAAAAGGCTGCCAGAAAGGAGCCCACTGCTCCATGGCTCAGCTCCAGAACAGCCCAAGCAGCACCAGCTGGATAACCTTGGTGCTGTCCAATTCTTTTCCTGAGGCTGCAGAAAAGACAAGGTGGGCACAGAGCTGTTTTGTACAAATACTGTCTCTATTATTTCTGTCAAACACAGTAATTCAAAGTGATGCCAGAAGGGAACTTGGCTGTGGTCATCTTCAAGTGAAAGGGGAGCCATTGTGTGTCAAAGATGGGTCGTGCCAAGCTCTGAGCTTGTGCTTGCACAGATGAATTTGCAAGTGCAGCTCAGAGACAAATTAGCTCTGGGTAGCTCAGTTAGCCCTGCCACCCCAGGTGGGCTCCTTCCTAACCTGGTGGAGAAAGAGAGGGGTAACCCAAATCACTTTGGGGTGGCAAGGAGGACAGGGAAGAGGATAATGCTTTCATTGGTGCATAAACCCCTCTCTGACATAGCTAAAATTACCTTTGAGCTCCTAGCTCCCCCAGGAAGCTTTTATGGACAAAACAGCAAATAAGAGCAATTTACTTCACAGCATATAATCATATTTCCCATATTCTTCCCTATTTGACATAACCACAGGGCAAAAACATGTAAAATCTAGATGAGATTGGGTAAATACATAATAATAACAAACCACTGCCTCCATTACACCTTCTATTTGAGGGAAAAGAGGCTGTTTCAGCATGATTTCAAGCACTACTCTAGTTTTGTATCACTTTGAAATAGTGAAGTATTATCCCTATCTTTTTTAGCAATGCCACAGAAGTCAAGTAATAACTTGCTACACACACTGCTCACTCTGTGAGAAGCCCTGTGGGCACAACCTAAATACCCTCAACTGCAGTTGTCTGCCTCGACATAAAAGCATCCTTCCACAGCAAACCAAACAAACCCCACACCTAAATTCTTTATGGAAAGATGTGGTATTGCAGGCTGAAGGCAATGTATAAAACAGGAAAGATTTTTTAAAAGCAAGAGTGAAACAGTGAAATTGGGACTAATTTTTTCTACTAAAATGAAGGTTGGGAAAGAGCTGATTCTGTCAATGAAAAGATACGCAGATTACTTTGAGGACCCCTAAAAGGGTGGGGCTTAAAACATCAATATTGAAGTGGATCATGAATGGCAGGACAAGAAAACATCCTTCCATAGGTTCAGAGTATTACAGAGGAGAGCCATCCATCTCTGGTCATCTCATGCATGTGGAAAAACCACTTTCTTCAAGGGCTCTCTGCTAACTAAAGAATTTGTTTTTCAGTTCCTTGAATGACAGTTTTCATTTGAAGGGTACCGAAGGGCAAACACAGAGTTCAAACTTGTTTAGGAATGAGCTGGAGTTTAATTTTAGTGAAAGAAAATGTTACTAAAAGTGTTATTTGGTTTTAGCTGTAACATCACTAAATCAGACCGCACTGCAGGAGAGCTCTGTAGTTAGTCTGCCACTAGATACCTGTCTGAATACAAATCACCCCTGCTAATTGCCAATAAAGCAAAGATCAGTATCATATTTATTATATGTGACTTTTCTGAGGAAAAATTTCACACAAGAGTGCAGGTTACTGTGGTGTTTCAGCTTTCCAGCTGGCATCTGTTCTTCCACAAGGCTTTATGCTCAGTTTTTCAGAGTGTACTAATTGTAATTGTCTGGTTTCAGGTCATACAAATAAAGACAGAAAGCAAGGTTTTTGTTTTGAAGGTTATGGTTTTGGTTTGTTCCCTGCTATATGGCTACTGCTGACCTATGCAACAAGAACATCACTGCAGGACAATCCCAGGTGAATCCCACTTCTGCTCACATGCATGATGGACACAGTTCTAGCTACAGAAAATAGGGGTCAGTTCAACTTGTGGAAATTGGAACCTGCACAAGTGGGTCCAGAATGCCTCCAGTCTGGTCTGCAAATTATTTAGCAGGAGCCAGCATGGCTCAAAACAAAAAAGGAGCAAACCCAATGGAAATACCCATTTGTGAAGCCGTAATTATTCCTTGTTTAAGTGGAAGGTCACTGGAGGAAAGCAGTGTCTGGAATTGGAAAAGTGACAAGTGCTGTTCACTGAAGTATTGCAGCAGATTTTTTTGGCAGTTGTTTGTACTCGGGGTACCTAGCCTTGGCCATGGCTTTGTTGTGCTGGTTAACTGTTTGTGGGGCAGCAGTACAAGCTGAACCACTGATACAGCTACCTGGAAAGGTTAATTTCAACCAAAAATAAAACTAACTGCTTCAGCTGAGGATGCAGATGTGTGAATCACTGCACTGCTATACAGCTGATTTCTAGCAGCTCAGGTAAGTGGCTTGGAGTAATGGGATGGAGGGATTCAGGGAAAGATCTGCCTCAGAGGAGTTTGCTGATGGTGGAAGGATGCTGTGGACACGCCCTTTTAATTTTTAGAGATTTGATCTGCAAATCTAATACTTAAGGAGTAAATCCTCTTCACAAAGATCTTGTTGAGTTCAAACAATCTGCCAAGAACGCAATTTGCAACAAAGAGCTTCTGTGTCAGAAGAACACTTTTGCACAGAATTCATATTTAAAAATACATTAGGAACAAAAGCATATTTTTTTCAGGTAAAACTAGCCCAGTGCCCTGTGTGTCAGACCCTCTGCACTGTTTTGAAGGAAGCAGCTGTTCCCTGTGAGCCCCCAGTGTCCTCAGGTGCAGGACACACATATAATTTGCTCTTATACTTCAATCAGTGAACAAGCAGAAAAACAGGACTAAATTAATTTATCTTGTTCCTTTCCCCTGTCCTATTTTTTACAAGAGCCTTTTAAAAATGTTGCTTACTATATGATTATGCACAGCAGGGGTTTGTAACAACCTCATCTTAACTCAACTACCTCTGCCCTTGCTGTGGAATGATTGGTTGCCTTGGCAATTTTCTCCATGTGGTGCTCAGGAGCTACAATTACAGTGCTTTTCTCAGTAGTGATCCTCTTAGTTCCCTTTCTTAGGAGTTCATGATAAGGAGACACAAAATTATATATATAATGGATTTTATTGCTCCAGCCTTCTGTTTCCTTCAGCCCTGAAGGAAGCAAATCTGCACTATCTAAATCTGTTTGCTCTGTAGCAAGGAGAAAAACCCTCTGTTTGTGTAGGATGAAGGACTGTGCTAGGTGGAGGTCACAACCAGGTGGGTCAAGCCACCTGAGGTGATAACTCTGAGTCCCACATAAACCCTGAGGATGGGAGCAAGAGCCTTTTGGGCCACTCCTCAGTGAGAAGGGAGCACTGTTCTGTATTGCATTCCATAGACCTCAGCTCAAATGTGCTGTCTTTGCAAGTGAAATGATGGCAGCTTCAACTGCTGGCTCCGCAAACTCAGGCTAAATGCAGATGAGCAGGACTTCACACTGAAGTGGGAGGGGGAACTGCCTCATCCTCCCTCAGCTCAGATTTATAGGCCAAGCCTGGTGCTAAACTATACCATCACATATTTTCTGTGTACATAGTTATGGACAAAAGTAAAACCTGTGTCAGCTCTGTGACATCAGCAAAAGATTCAGTGATAAAAATGCTCTATTTTCTTGTCTGTACTTGTTCTTCAGGGGTAACAGGGGGCTTTAAAACAACCAAATAAAAAATTCTGTCCCTGATTTTGAATATGACTGGTAATAGAGAGTAAGTAAGCAGTCACATAGTAGACCATTGGTTTAGGGAGAAATCTAAGGACAGCACTGAGGTTAGTTCTACCTCTGCTCTCTGTAAGCAGTGAATGGATGCCCAGAATGGTCATATATTGCTTAATCTGCATGTGAGCCTCTGTATTGTGTACCTGTGAGTACCTGAGGAAGGATGTGTGGTTTTCCTGCTGCTGAGGTTGGTAGGTTCCTGTTCATGCTCAGTTGTTCTCACCATGCACAAACTGGGGGGCTTCACAACAGAAATGCTTAATTGCAGCTGGCATTTTGGACACTCTCAGTGCCTGTGCCAGTGGGCACTTGGCTGATGAGGGACATCCCTTCTGACACGAGCAACGTGAAAACTGCAGAGACTGAAATGCTGAACTGCTGGTTCAACAATTAAGAACCTAAAAAAAATTAAGCACTCCTAAACAGTTCAATTCTGACTGCTAAAACACAGTCAAGCAGAAGATAGGTTTCCAATTCTGTGCACATGAGTCTCCTCGTTTTCTCTTCCCCTGCCCCCTGTGCTGTCAGTGTGACCACAGATGTACTCTGCTCTAAGAGGGCAGCCACCAGCAGCTGCCTGGGATGCCATCATTAATTAAAGTCTTGGTTCTCAAGTGCTGCTCAGATTCAGCAAAGGGTGAGAAATGCCACCTCTGAGAGCCACGAAAACAGAGCTATCTCTCAACCAAAATCACTCATGCTGAGCACTTCCAGGCAGATCACACAAATGCTTGTCATGCACAAACCAAATTCAAACCCGACTTGAAGGAACAAAACTCCACCACCACCAAAAGCTCTTAATTCAACTTAGAAGCTACATGAAGAGTATAAGAAGGAGCTTTTCTTGCACTAGATATTGTTTTAGTATCCTTTTGAAGAAGAAAATAAGGGGTGAGGTATTAATATGATCTAAGTTTGACACTGTATCAGCAATTTGCCCATTTTGGACCATAGGAAGCCTCTGGGCCTCCAGTTAAACAGCAAACAGGATACAGAGCTACCCTTGACTTGTATCAGCACACTCCGAGCCAGGTGTGAAGTTCACATTTGCTTTTTCTTTCAAGGACCAAGAAATCCAATAGAATAGTTGGAGTAGGTTTCTGCTTCAGCAAGGAACCAAACTTGTTTTGGGTCAAACAGAGTAGCATTAATCCTCCACTTAATTGCAGCCCCCTTCAGGGCAGAAATTGGCAGCAGTTTAATGTGATGGAGGAATGTTACCCATGAGCTGAGGACAAAGCAAGGAATGATGTCTCCATTGAAAATGCAATGAGACATTACTGGAGAGAAAATAATTACAGCTGGAATTTGGAGGGGATGTCAGGTTTAGCACCTTTGTATTTGCAGAGAATGCTGCAGGATGTTCAGAAACCCTGCTGATCTACATCACTACCTGCAGTGCTGCATTGACTCGGGAGCTCTTATCATTTATTGCTCTGCAATTCTTTTTAAAATGTATGGAATCTGGCAAGATAATATCTTGAGGTGGCATGCAAGCTTCAACTGCACTTCACTAAATCTCAAAGAATCTATGCATCGTTACCTTTTTGCCCTTTTCTTTTTCTCATGTTTGTTGCACAGTCAAAGGAAACAGCTTTTTATGTGAATGATGATTAATAAGCAGCCCTGCTGAAGGGTGACAGAGCTGGTGCTAAGAACAGGCTCCTTTGATAGACACTTTAAAATGTGTTCTAACATGTGAAAATGATAGGCTGTCAAGTCACCATTCAGGTGTACACCAAGATAATAACATGCATTTGAGAAAAATGATAAGGTAAAATACACATTTCTACAGTATGAAGATAAATAGTGAAATACACACTTGCGTGCCTCTATGTAAAGTAAGGAGAAAAAAAATCAATTTAGAGTGGAATTGTGAATAGTCTGGATATCTCTATTGCCTTATGCTTGAAATATCATTTCGGCTGAGGGTGTCTTGTTGTATTTGTGCTTGAATTAAAGATAAAAAGCATTTGCAGTGGCCATGCTATCAAATCTTCCCACATGGTTGAAGGCATCTCAGGACAGGACTTTGTTTAAAGGTTATGGCCATACTTTCACTGGGTGAATTTCTAGGCAGAAATAGAAATGAGATCTTTCTGGAAAATAGCACAATTAATAGGAAGCTTCTAATGAAAACAAAGCAGTAGAATGTCTGGTTTGCTTGATATCAGCAAGAAAACATCACTTTTCTTATTTGGGAAGAAACTTGACAAGTAGCAACTGAAGTTGTGGACTAGTTTTTCCTGTCTTTTTTGGAAGTATACTGCAGCCCAGAATCCCCTTCCCTGATGCTACTTTGACCTCTTAAGAACAAAGTGCCCAAGCATTTGAAGTTTAACCTTAGAAACATGCAGTGAGTAACAGGCATTTTCCCGTTCATGTTGCCATTTTCAAACATCTGATAAATGTCAAGCCCTCTCCCTTTATAAAACGTTTTTCCTTTTGTATCAGGCAAAAAAACCCCAAAAAACAAACCAAAACAGCAATGCCCAGAATACCAGTGTGAACTATGAAGGCAACTTTCCTCACCTGAGCAGATTGCCCTGGGGAGACAGGGTAGACACCCTTCGTGGAGCTGTTCCAAGCTCTTCAAGCCCAGCATCAAAGCAGCAACCCTCTGGCTTAGAGGTGAGAAAATGATGCCCTGAGGCACAGCTTCTGTGTCAGGCAGATAGCAAGCAATGGGCTCGTAAAACAATATTTGAAGACAGGTAAAAAAACATGAGGGAAAGGGAAGAGTTTCTTATTAGCTGCAAAGTAAGGCTTTTCGATCACAATCTCTGACAAAGAACAGCACTATTTGGACAGTAAATCACTGTGGCCCACTGAGGAACCTGTGCTGATAAGAGCCTGACAGGCCAGGGAAGAGGTTCAGGGCTTGCAGGGAAAATGTTTCATTCCAAACACACACAGCAGACCAGCAGAGGCAGGAGGAGCAGGTACAGGCAGGCAGTTCTGAACAGGAGGGTGAAATGGGATTTCTGCTCTTTCTACTAAGAGAAGAGGAAAGCCCCTCTCTGATGCCTTTAGTTGGGAATAAAGAGATCAAGGTTTTTCTACCTATGTCTTTTTCCATCAGTTCCTGGGTGTAGTGACACGGACCAAAATGAAATTGAGTGCGCCCAGAGATTCCCCTTCATGCTCTAGGCAGGCAGGTGGCAGGGGATGGGTGACTCGGCACGTTGTGCATTTCCTGTAAAACTTAAAGACACTTTTGGACCTGTTTACTTTGTAATGCACGAATATCACATTCTTTCCCTTCCTTTTCCCTTCCTCTTCCCCTTGTTCACGTAGTTTTGTCCCCACAGCAACGGGGAGTTTATTATGGTGTAATTTATATTGGCAAGAAGGAGAAAGATTAGAGGAAAAGCAGATAATTGAAGAGTTGAAGCACTTTCCTCTTGTTTCCTCAAACACTGTAAGTATGATGTTTCACTATTCTGCAGAATTTCTGGGACAAATCTGAGAGGTGACTGGAAAAGAAAATTTAAAAAAAAATGTTTAATTAATGTTCAGCAGATTTTCTTGTTCCTTTGCCAATGCAAGGACAGACACAGAAGACTACACTATGCCCTTGACACTGACCTGCATGTTATTCCATTTTAATACCATCTTTGGTATTAAAATGGAATATAATTTTAAAATAAATAATATAAATTTACCATATTCCACTTTGTACCATCTTTGCAGGGACTGCTCCACAGCATTAGTGTAGAACCATCCAAACACTCATATTATTCATATTTTCTAATGTTCCTCTTGTGTTATCATTGCTCTTAAATTTCAGAGAGCTCCATACAAAACTGGGTGATGAGAGAGAGCCCTCCATGCAGTAATCTGCCCTTACTGCCAGTCCTGCAAGGGTATTACATGCCAGCAGAGCAGCAGAGAGGCTCAAAACACATTGAAGAGTCTTTTCCTAAAATTTTGAGCAGTTATGAGTTCACTGAAGCTATTCTGTAATATCTAATGACACAAATCAGCAATGCTGAAGTTTCTTCCCCTCTCTATGTACCTTCTACTGGTCATAAATTCTCTCTGCAGTCAACACCTTGCTGCATCCTGCTTTTTATGGTATTTTACAACTGGTCCAGCTAACCTGGCATTCACACTCTAAACTGCAATTCACTCATGAACTTTCTTGGTACAGTTGAGGGAATGGGAGGGGAGAAAACATACATAGGTGCAGAAACACTATGCCGTGCTGTGAATGAGCAAAACTACATCTACAAAGTATTAAACAATATTTTAAAAACACAAGAAAACCCAACAGCCAGAGCCTCCTGTCTTGCTTGTCTCCTGTGGAAAAAGGGGAATTCCGACTCCTGCCATTAGAAATAAATTGCCAGCAGCAAGGAGGTACTAACTAGTCTGACACGGTACTTTCCCCAGGAGAAGAGAATCCTGTTATAGCACCGAGAAACATTCTGACCTCAGGCAACTGATCTTAACAGTTCAGTGTCTTAAATTTAGGGAGCAAGAAGGGAACGATGATAGCACTTGCTCTTCACTGAGGCACTTGCCTCGAGAGGCCTCTCAGTCCCACTTCAGATGAACAAAGTCACTGTCGTTCTGTCAAGCACTTAGAGGCACCACACTCCCTAACTCCACTGATGGGGACTACTTAAATTGGGTAAACCTTGTAAATCTTCTCACTGGAGAGACAGTGTCTTGGAGCCACTATCAAATCACACAAGAGGAGTCAGATTGGATTAGATCACAGCTAAACCTATCCCAGCATCCTGTCTGTTACCATGGTCATTAGGGGATGCAAATGGAAAGCTTGTAAGAAATAAGGCAAGTATAAAGTGATCTTGTACCAACCCAGTCCCCCCAGGAATTAGGGATTAGATGACTAATGTTCTCATAACAGGCTCTCACTGCAGTGAGACCCACCTTTCCTACCTCCTTGTCTCTGCTTTAAAAGTGCCACCCTGCAATCAAGATGTTTGCAGAAAAATGCACCCATAATGTGTTACGATAGGAAAAATTCTCAGCAAAATTCCCCACATGTTGATAGAAATTAATGTTGAGATGACAGAAGACTTCAGCTGTAGGGAGGGGTAAAACAAAGTTGAGGGCTTGAAAAAGTCTTCACCCTCATAACTAACAACCTGGCTTTAAATCCCTCATTTGCTTCTTGACTGAACCCTGGATCTTGCATCTTCCTTAAAGCACTGACACAAGGCTGTTGGATATTTGAGGACAGAGAGATATTCTTGATGCTCAGGTTTAGTTCTATTCTGTTTTTTAAAATAAAATATTTAGCCCAGGCACAAGAAAGATTTAAGTACACTGTTCAGGCCACTCAGAGAATTAGATCTGGGTTTAGCTTACTTCAAACAGAAAGCGGGCATGAAACTGGGGTTTCTAAATTCTTTTTCTGTTCCAATTTTCTGGGCTGATCCAGGAAGTCACAAGCATGCAGGGTTTTTCCAACCCAGATCACATGTATGTGAGTAGGTAGCAAAATGTCCAGATAAGATCCAGTGAAGCTGAAAGAGGACATATTGAGAAATTCCTTAAATACTCACACAGTCCTCTTCTGTACATGGTGTCATGCAAAAAGACAAGTTGCTACTCTTGGTGCTTTTTAAAGTGTACCAAAACTCAGGTGGATCAAATTGTGCTACATAACAGCTGGTGAAATATAATGCTATGGTTTCACAGTCAGGTATTCAAATGGAAAGACCTAATTTTACATGTAATTAACTCACTATCAGTTTCTAGAACCTACCTGCCAATTAATCCCCCAGTGTGGGAGGCCCTCACCTGAGGAATGGAGTGTGATCCCAGACAATTCCCTGAGCCATGTGTGTGCTCAGGGTGTCTGTGGTTTGTCTCTGTGTCCTTGTGAGGGAACACATGCCACGATTGTCCTGCAGACAGCACAGGCAGCCCTCCTGAGAGGCAGGAGCAGGTACAGCCCAGTCCTCCCTGAGCCTTCCCAAGGTCAGGATGCAGAGCCCCTGCGGCAGCCCTGACCTGTCTCACCACGGCACAGATACTCTGCTGCTCTGACAGCCTGGCAGTTCATCACCCAGATGAAAGCTCTGATCTCCCCTGTTTGTCAGCAGAGCTGTCACAGGTGAAATTTTGCAGATTTCCCAAGGTAGGTGAAATATGACTGGGGGGCAGAGGCAGAGAGGAGGGCAGGGAATGTGCAGTTATTTAAGTCTTCAAAATGTCTCGGGCACAGAGCTTGGTGCTTCTGTCTGGCTCTTGCCTGTGACTCTACTGGAAGAGGCGTAAGGGATTGTTCTTGGAATTCTCCTGATTGTCAGGGACCAGCTGCTCAGCCACTGGGCTACATATGGATTCCTCAGCTCAAGGAGGGAAAGATGTAAGCCCTGTGCTGAGCCATCTTCTAGACTTTCAGGCTTCCAATGTTCATGTTAAGGAGGCCCTTCTGAGCCCTAAACTTTTATTTTCTTATACACTAAATGTTAATTAGTTGTCTGTAAAATATTACATTTTGAAGTAGTTAAGAATCTTATAAGCATGTAAATTAGAGTCCTGTATATCCTGCAGAGAGTCCTGATACAGGGCTCTGAATCTGGTGGCAATTCCAATGCTGTGCTTAAAGCTCTCTCTCTGCCAGAGTGCAGAATGAGACTTAATTTTTGATGTTGAGCTGTGAATAACAATGAACACCAGTTAGTCACCTTGTGGTTCTGTAGCAGACACTTGAAACAGGCATACACCAACAATCATTTGAAGAACTCCTCCAAAAACAAGCAGCAGATGTCTTAGGAAAAGCCTAACTGCGACTGGTAGTGGAGGAAAGGGAAAGCTTACAAGTTAATCAAACAGGAAAACTAGTCACAGTAAAAGGAAGTGTAGCAGGCAGAACTGATCCATCTTTTTCTCTCTTAGGTATTCCCTAGCTAATCTCACTGCTATTCCAATAAGAATTTGACAGTGCTCCACTTCCTCTGTAACTGGTCAAGCATTTAGCAAATAAACAGCAAACACTGGTGAGTTTCATTAAACAATACATTTTCTTCCTTTTCCCATTGGTATTCAAGTAGGTCAGTGGCATGCTGGGAGAGAGCTTTCACCCTGTCTGTCAATTTTGTATTTAATAAATCCTTCCTTTTTCTAAGTTCAGTTCATTCTGAACAGCTACTTTTATGATAGCCTGAGAATGCAAGGGGGTCAATACTTTTTGCAGGGTAAGTCAGGGGTCAAAATCTGCTATTTGCACACTGAGTACTTCCATCTTCCCTGACATAGTGTGCACTGCATCTATTTGTGTGATTCTAGCACCCTTAGTCCCCTCTTTCTGATGTCTCCAATATCCATGACACTACATACTTTACTTGTGAGGAAAAAAGTAGTGAGAGTGATCAAAATAGAAAATTTTGAAGCCTGTGCCAGGTGTCAGTGCTGTCAGTGTCAGGAACTGTCTCAAGTAACTGAGCCACAATTTTAACTCTGTGAAATAATTTGGTTCTAACAGATCTACTGCCCCAAGCTTTCCCAGGTGGGCCTGTGTTGTTGTGTATGTATTTATTTTATAACTTTGGCCATTGGAGGTACAGGACTCCTTTCTGTGCAGTTCTGGGCTCTGACACTTACCCCAGTCACCAATTCCCCGACAGCAGAGCAGAGTATTCCCAAAGATAACTCCAGTACACTATTCACAGCATTTATGTGGATATGATCTTTACTTAACTAATGACATCAAAGTGTCTCAAAGGAAAATAAAGCAGAACAGAAGTAGCTCAGGTTCATATAATGTGCTGTTCTGAATAATGAGGAAAAGATGATGTAAAATGTGCAACCACTTTTTTTCCCCAAATTTATTTATCTCTTCTGTATGTGGAATGAACTGCCCAACTGAAGTATGGGAAATGGCAGCAGAAATGTTTGGAGATTAGGAACACTCCAGAGATGAGTTTTCCCCAGTGTCCCCTATACAGGCATATGATCAATCCCCATTATGAAAATAAACATACCTTTCTACTAAACACTGTTTATATATAAAAGAATTGGCAGAGACAAATAACTTGTAGTTTATGTAAGCCAAGATTCTCTTACAGGCCCAGTACCAACTGCTACAGATGAAGGTGAAACAAAATAAAAATTGATAGGACAATTCGCCCCAAGGAGAATTCCTCCTAATTGTGAAAAGTTAGAGAGTGGCTGAAAGATGAGTTCAGACAGTACAAAAGGAAATAGATATCAAAAAATGGACACATGCAGGGACAGTTTTGCCTGTTATACAACTTTGCATAGGCTAAGATGTTTTTCTTTTCCACACAAAGTTTCTTGTACATTGGGTTTTTCTAGTCATGGGAGCAAATAATCTCCATGGTTGTGCCAGGACACCACAAAGGGCAGATTTCTCCCAGCATCCATGTAACCCTGGAGCTGGCTGTGCAGGGTGAGCACTTCCTGGAGCACTCCCAGTTTCCCAGCACAGCCCATCAGGAGGGTCACAGTGGAGCTATGGTGCATCTGGAAGGGGTGTCTGGTTTCTGAGGCGAGCAGCAGAAGCGGGACCCCAAGGGAAGGCTCTGTCCCTGACCCCCTTTGCCCTCCCTTGTTCTGATCTTTATTGGGCCGTCTGCCTCGTAGCATCAAAGGCAAAAGCAGGCCCGTGATTTGTCCTACAACAGCTCTATAAAAAACATAATTGCCCAATAACCCTCTGTCTGCAAACCAAGCCATCTTCCTGTTTCTTCTCTCATAAAGACTATTTGACAAGCCTGTTCCATCAGCTTATAAAAACCTAGAAATAGTTGCCTTCCCTAGAAAGAAACTTTACAGAAAAACAGAAAAGAAACTCATTTACTTGTATATATGTATATGTATACATATATGTGTAGTATGTGTATACACACAAATACATTGACTTCCACAACAAGTAAAATGCATAAATCACTTAAAACAGCCGAGTATTGGCATGACAAGCAGAGGAATTATTTCTTCCTAAAATAAAGATGTAACCCCATATAGTGAATTTATAGCACCAGAAATGTTCTGTACAAAACTGAACAAAGTGAGCTGGGGGGGGGGGGGGGGGGGGTTTTG
>JBBMKD010000044.1:4978881-5116616 GCA_037834095.1 Argya squamiceps | reverse complement strand
CCCCCCCCCCCCCCCCCCCCCCCCCCCCCCCCCCCCCCCCCCCCCCCCCCCCCCCCCCCCCCCCCCCCCCCCCCACTAAACAAAACGGGAAATAATTTTAAAATGGTGTATCAAAAATTATTCTAGATATCTTGCCATTATTCTGAAGCTGGATATGATCAGAGACAATTTAGAATTATTTTTTCCTCTTTCTCTCTTAGAGTTTTTTACTTGATATAAAAACATCGTGCAAGACTCACCAACACAAATGATTCTTCAGCATTCCTTTCCATGAGTACACAGATGAAAATTGTCCAGTCACCTTCTGGTTAGTGTAGGGAGTAGCTCATTCAGGTGACAATCTGTCCTCAAGCATCTTTGAGAAAATACAGAGAAACTTCAAATTAAATTGCTATACTTAAGCTTTAAATCTATACCATTTTGTGCTTCAGCCACTAAAAGGTAGTTTAAAGTAATCCTTTGAATAATCTTGCTCTGATGTTTTTAAAAGATCAGTTATCGAACAACGTGTCTGACTGTCACAGGTTTCATTTGAAATATTGGACATAGATATACAATTAATTTGATTTGTGGTGCTCAGATTTACACTCCTGGCAAATGCAGGAATATTACATTTTAATTTACTTTCAATACAAAATAGTTGCTTTGATATGCCTGAGAACAAACGCCTTGGGATCTGTTCCTCCCAAATGACGTCAAATAAGAATTCATCTATTAACATCAGTGGATGAAGGAGCAGGCCTTCAAAACCAAAGAATTTATGACTCCTGCTATGGGCCAAATCTTGACGTGTTTACTTTATAACCATGCAAGAATGCTGAAATCAACGAGGACAAAATGAGAAAGGTGATGCCAAAGTCAAGGGAAGGTCCTGATTTCAGATTCCACTGCTCCAAATCCAGGGATGTTTCAGAATGTTCCGATTTCACACCAGGGTTTTGTGTAAGCAAAAAAAATCTGAAATCTGGAGCAAGGGTAAACCCACAAACTCTTAAATGGCCCTTGCAGATAAGGCCACTCTGAGTAGGTGTATACATAGTTAGGGTGTTGAATAATGCCAACAGCTATAATTTAAAAGTTTCAAATAATATAATAATTTCATTCACGGTACATAGGATTTCTCTTCATATGTTTTTCCTAGCTTTTTTTTCAGTCTTATACAGGAAAGAAATATTTCTTTTCCATTCAGTTATCTGTGCCTTGGTTTGTATTCACATAATTAATTGCCTCTGTGGGACTGAATCTTGATTACAATTATCTGTCTCCAGAATTTTATACAGCTGTCAGTTACTGCTGGCTAACAGTCTGCTTCCAACACCCATTCTCTTGGTTTCTTACCGTGCACTGGTGCATCTCTCTTCAGGGCCCTCCTGAGATGAGACAATAGAGTTGTCAAAAAAGAACCATTTTCTAAGCTTTCTCTACTTTCTCTGCATTCTTTCTATCCAACACAAGGTCATCTTCACAGAGGACTGAGCCCTGCACTTCCCCAGCAGATTCCACAGCATCTTTTCAGTAGTTACACTTCTGAACTATCTCCAGCTCCCTCTCCAGGCTTTTTCCTTCCCCTTGTACCTAGTGGAGAAGCAACCTATGTGCAACTTTTCACAAATTTGAAGGAATTAATGTCCCAAGGAGCCACATTCAGAGTGACCTGCCTGGTGTGGACCTGTAGCTCAAGGCAAAACAGTAGATTTGTCTTACAATATGAGATGATGCAGGAATCCAACCTCTGCTCTCAAACACTGTATGGCCAAGCTTAAAAGGACTAAAGTCAGTGTCTGCCTCTTTCTAGTGATGTTTCAACTCTTCTCACAGATCTTCTTAGTGCTCCCCCTATCACCTCTCTCCCTCTTAGTTCATCTAGGTGGTGAACACAAATATTCCTGGAACACTTTCAGCAGTAATGTACGAACATGGAGAGAAGGCTGAGCCCATCCTGTGATGGCAAGATGGCATTTCTGCTCCGTGAAGATGTCAGGCAGTCTCACATACAACTCACCCAGAACAGAGGACAGAGAGTGATCAATCACATACCTCTGGCATCTCAGTCTTATTCCATCTTCTTCCCAAGCTGGGAGTTCCTCCTTCCTTGTGTCTCCAGTAGACTTCTGTTCAGCAGCCTCCTTCACCCGCCTGGTTTGCTTCAGGGATTCCCTGGTGATTTACTCTCACCCCTGCTGAGGAAAGGTCTCAGCAGGGGCTGTGTCCATCTTGGAACCATGCCAGCACAGATGCCTCCACCTGGGGGAAGCAGAGAACCACACTGAGCTCCTTACTTTTGGAAGGTTCCCGAGTACCCTCCTGCTTCAGGTAGCTCCAAAATACACCAAATTCCAGGCTTAAAATTTGTGCCAGGTCCAACACCAGCACTGAACAACCAGAACTTGGATCAAAACCCCATATAGGAGGGAGTTTTCTCCCAAAAGGGGCACTGGGTTAGTTGGTGTCTTCATACCTCCAATCTTATCAATTTTGAGGGTTTCTCCCAAGGAAGAATTGGACCCAAAGGTGGGGTTTCACCTGTAGCTTTGGGACTGATGCAATACAGGGAGGTCATAAAAAGCAAATGACATGATACTGTACAGAATCTCTGCTCCTGAAGTTGGCAGGTTAAGTTTGTCTGGGCCACCAGGCTGTAATGCTGTCTGTGTCTGAAGGCTGTGTTACACACCTTGCATGATTACTACAGTAGTAATTCCTAACTCTACAATATTGGAGAAGAAGCTGTACACCATTTGTGAGGAGATATACTCTTAGTATGTGGTATTTATGTAGTATATTCTACTGACTTCTATGAAGAAAGCAAAAAGGTGTTGGACACAGCACTAAGCATGGCAGATTGAGTTTTGAGCAAAGAAATGGAAATTAAAGTCTGCTTTTAAAAACAATGAATTGATGTGTCAGTGGGGCAAAAAAGTCCATGCTGAGCAGCATTGTACTATTGTATTTCCAGTCTCCTCCAAAGATGCTGGTGCAGTAAAAAAATAACTTGTCTTGAAACATTAAAAAAACTGAGTTGGCCACTGTGATAACTGAGATCTGTGGCCCAACATCTCCAAGCCCAGAGTTTAACTTCAAGCCTCCCTGCTCAGCAACTGTTCACAAAGTCATTTAAAATGAAGGTCTCAATCCTGCTTAGCTAATCTGTATGGTATAAAATTGAGCTAAACCAGAGCCTTGTTAAACAAAATAGGGCTCAGTGCTGGCTTGGCAGTTTGCTCCTGCTGTACAGAACTGATACTCAGAGTAGAAGCAAATTAAAAAAAATGTGGAAGAACAAACCTTTCCTCTTGTTCCATCACTCAGGCTCTTAGACATGTTGAAAAATAAACAGCCAGCAACTTTTACAGCAGCAGGACTTGGAGTGTGCTGTTGGGAAACCCACTTAATCTTTAAAGGAGGTACCTTTGGAAATATTTTATAGACACTCATCACCCCAGCAGGAAAGCTAGTGCTGGAAAGAGACATCTTTAACAAATAAATAATAGTTTATTAAGTCACTTGTCTCCACAGCAGGAAATAAACTGGGGGGTGGGATGGAGGGTGGTGGGGTGACAAAGGAAGGGAAACAAAAAACGTTACCCTTGCAACCCCTCTGCTCCAACAGAGCTGAATTTATTTAAAACACTCTTCTCCTAAGACAGATGGAAAAAATAATTAACCCAGCCACCCACCCCTTTTATTAAACTCCTTTGTGACCACCAGGGATACGATTAACATGGCCACCATAAAAACCCAGTCCCCTACTCTCAAAATAAAGAGAAAAACACAAGCAAGAGTGAGACACCGTGCAGGGCAGGAAGTAAATTAAGAACCTGCCTTTAGGGCAGTGAAATATTTTTCTGAGTACCTGCTGGAAAATTTGACAGAATCACAGTGAAGGGGTAAGTATTCAATTTAT
This sequence comes from Argya squamiceps, assembly GCA_037834095.1. Classification (NCBI taxonomy): domain Eukaryota; kingdom Metazoa; phylum Chordata; class Aves; order Passeriformes; family Leiothrichidae; genus Argya; species Argya squamiceps. The sequence goes on along the minus strand of JBBMKD010000044.1, from coordinate 5,112,712 downwards.
CTCAGTGTGGCCTTCAGGATTCATTTCTGTGAGAGTCTTCCTCTTAGGCAACCAACTCGTGTGGAAACTGTGGAAGTGCCATCACTCAACAGTGGAGTAGGGACAGAGGACACGGTGCCACTTGTGAGGACAGAAGGGCAATTTACAAATAGTCCCACACTTTCCCAGTTTTGAAGCTTGCCCTAATCCTCTGATGTCCCATGTGCAATCACAGAAATTCTCAGGGTGCTAGGTATCTATCTAAATTTTTTACTCACTGGACTTTTCTATCATCTTCCTACTGTTGCTTTCAGGGCATTCCATGCCTATGGAAGGCCAGGCCAGATTTCCCCAGGAAAAGCTATCTTCATTTATACAGTGGAAGTCTGGATTTCTCTAGTTGTTTGCACAGCACCATGGCAAATCCAGGTACATGGATCCCAAGCAGCAGATTTTTTTCCCTCTCTATTACTGCCTTTTATAGTCACCTATACCTCAGTTTCCATTTCAAACTAGCCTCTTGTCCAGGTCAAAGATGTTCAGGTCAAACAACTTCCACGCCTTTGTGATGATTGTTCTGGGATCTCCTGAACTCCACAACCTTCCATGTCATTAGAATCATAGAGAAAACAGACCTTAAACCTGTCTGTGGATATACACATGCTGTCATGGGCCAAGTGGTTACAAAACCAGATTAAAACAAATTAGTAGAAGGTTATAGCAGGCTTTGTGTGCCAGAGTCTGCAGCTGCAGGAGTCCATACTGGAGGCATCACCACACTTAGATACTGACTTTGCTGTGTTACTTCCATGTTATCTTTAGCAATAAACCTGCCCTTTCTGAACGTGTGTATACTGATATTCACTCCTGACTGCAGCACTTCATTTGTTAGCATTACCCCAGGCAAGAGGAGATCAGCCAGAATCACTGTGTAGAAAAGGCTTTTCATCATAGTAGCCTGACTAAAAAGTGTTACGTATTGTACCTAGCAGAGCATAATGGTGATGAGCAGCCATGCCAAATGTGGCAGCCTAGAACTAGAAGCTGCCAGGGTAAAATGATAGTCATCTCTAAGGTTTAACATCTGTCAGCTTCCCAAACCAAAGATTTCTATTCTGTGATTGCCAAGGAAGCTCCTTGCATGCTGTCATCATTATATAAGGAAGCACTGAAAACATTCTGAATATCTTGTGAGAGCACATTCAAAGAAAATATTCCTCGATACCTTTGATTTCAATCTGACCTGGGAAGCATTTTGCTCACCTTCTATTAACCACAGCCCTGAGTGTTCTATTCTTTGTTCCTTAGGGAAAACTGGAGGCCTGAGGGCTTAGTCAGAACCTGTTCTTATAGAACACTAGTACCCCCTGTGCTGTGGCAGATGGTGGCAGTGGGAGGATGAGTGGTACCAGCTCAAGTAAAGGATGAACAAATCCACTTGTATGGACAAAAGGTCTGCATTGAGCTGTCCCAGTGACAAGTGTTCTGTAAATACAGAAAAGAGATACCTGGAGTGCAGGTAAGAGGAACATAGAACCCATACTGATAATCTGGACTGAAGTAGATGTTCCCATTTTAATAAGGGACTGTTTTAAACAAAACAAAACAACCCAAAAAACCCAAACAAAACAAAAAAGAAGAAGAAGAAGAAGAATAGTAGCACTGTATAGGTCAAAATCTCTCCAGACCCCTTGGTAGAGTGAAGTTTTATTTAGCAAATGGTTTCAAAATACATAATTGAGCAGGAACAGAGGGATGGGGGGGTGGTAACTATGCTACTGTCCATTTAGGGCAACAGTAATCAAAAAAAGAAAATTATACCTAATATTTGCTAGTCTCTCATTTCTTAGAAGAGCCAAACACTACAGTATGTGTTGTTACAGATAATGGGGGGGGTGATAACTAGGCTACTCTATGTGATTGCAGATATTAGGGAATGTTAGACTAGCACAGTGTGGTTCAGCAAAAGGGCACTGAGTCAGGAAACTGCATTTACTGCTGGCTCTGCCACTGGAGTGTTTTGAGTAATCATTTTGTCCCTATCTATGAAATGATAAGGACAAATGGGCTTTCTTTTTAAGACATATATTGACATAAATGGATAAAAAGTGTTAAAATGAAAGATAGATGTTATTGGATAGCTGAGACTGGACTTAGAGCATTACTGGAAGGCACAGTCTAGCTGGAACTGGGAATGCGCTAACAGAGCTGGATGCGGAAGTCTCATAAAAGTAACTTTCATGACTATGTGGAGGTGACAGTGTCATAACTTTAATGTCCCGTCTGGATAGCTGTTATACAGCAACACGCATCCTGTTTGGCAGAGCTTAGGATATCTTCATACAAATATTCTAATGCCTAGCTGCTACCTCTCTAACTACTTTAAAAGCACTTTTAGTTTATATGAATTTTATCACATTCTCAGGGGGGATCAGAAGTCAACATCTGAGTGTTGGGATCAGAGGGAGAGACTGACCTTGCCAGATTTTCAACTTCTGGTTACTGACAGTCCAAGTATTTCTCCTGCTGCTCTGACAACCAATCTGTCTGGCAAGCAGTCATGAAACAGTTGATGTGGGCTGGCCCTTCTCACTGGCATTTCATCATCACTTGTAGCATTCATCTGCTGTTTGTGGAGATGGATCTCAAAAGAGGGATTTTGAGGGGTTTAATCAATTTCCTGAGTTCTGCCCATCACCAGTGTCTTCATTTCCTGCCACTTTATAAAACAGGCTCAAGTTACAGTAACAGACTTGTTTTGAGTTATTCTAAATAACTCAAACACTGAGCTGCTTCAAGTTTACACTCATGTGGAATCCTGCTGCAAAGACTGTGGGGATTGATGGGAATCTTCAGTAGACTTTTTATCAGCCTTGATTCTTCATTGTTCAAACCCATCAAGATTTCACCATTCAGTTGAATAGAAGCAGAAATAAATTCCTAAAGTACTGGTAGTTAATGCCTCACCATGCAAATTGTTCATGGATTGGAAAAAGTAACAAAGCAGTTAAAAACTAGTCTGAATCCTGTACTGAATGAATGCCATAAATTTTTCATTTAAGTAATTTCATCTAATATTTAACTAAGAACTAATGGGTGCTGCTCGCTTGTTTTCTTCTGAAAGAAATCAATTTCTTAGCTGTATGGCACTATTGTATGAAAAGGGATTACTGTGTACATAAAGATTTTCAATATTTGGCTCTTATCTAAGCATTTCTGGTAGAGCTTAGCTTCTATGGGACAAAACTTTGCCTCATTAAAACTTTCAGGACTATGAAGTAAACTTACACTAGCTGTAGCTTAGAGGGGTATCAGGGACTGGACTGGGGATGGTAAGGAAAGCTGAACTGCATTAGGTACACTGATGGTTTGGGGGTTTTTTATTTAAAATGGGTTTCTCAAACAAGTTTCTCCATTTGTTTATTGACAGGATTTCCCTTGACAATTTTGTCTCGCTGACACCCAGATCCATGATCCAGTCATGCACAGGACACTGGGTTAAAGGCATCATTTGATGTGACAGCTAGAGGATTTTTTAGAGAAAGTGGGGCTTATTTTTTTTTCCCTGTTATTTGGCAGGTGAATAATGAAATAATGGAAGCAGATAATCTAAACCAGCACAATCTATGAGTAATGCAGAATCACAGGTGACAGTGGGGGATTAGAGAGGGAAAAACTGCTCAGCATTGACCATCTTCAGTAAGAGAAGGTAGAGTTGCTGCACTGCCACAAACTTGCTTGAGCTGGTATTTAATTCCTGTGAGGTAACAGACTACATAAGAGCACATGATCTAATAAGATTTTATGGGACACAAAGATTAGGTTCAAGTTTTTGAACTGAAATTCTCTACCTTATTTACATTTTAATTTCAAATAAAATAGTATGTTCCTGAATGCTTAACTTCTGTACCACAGTGAAGTGGGTTTGCTCGTACTGGGGCAAGTTTAATACATATCACTGCTGTCACTGCCTCAACTAATATATATAATTTTCCTTCTGAGTTTAGCCCACTTTTGACAGACAATTCAAAGAGATGCCTCAATTGTGTCAGGAAAAAAAAAATCTTTCTAGGAACTGATATTAAACCAAAATTTTCTGCTCAAGTCAACCAACCATTTGTCTTGAATTATTGATAGCTTCTCACAACATAACAAGCTTGAATTGAACATTCTTTTCTGTTCATTTTTTGTATCTCCTCTTGTAATGATATCAAAGCTGAGGAGGTTGGGAACCTGTTTTGCTTTGAGAGAATGTGACAAGCACAGATGTGTGCTTTGGCATGAAGATTCCTGGTCTTACAGAAAACAGAAGTGTTAGAAAGCAGGAAATACTGAGCCTGGAAGAAAATTACTTTATGAAGTACTTCTGAAAACTTGGGGAAAATTTAATTAGCTGGCACAAGGGGACAAAAAAAATTTAAAATTACCTGTGCTTTCAAAATACTGTGCATAGTCAGGTGTTCTCAAAAACACTGTCAAGAGTTACTGTGATTAATCAATACTGTTTTGCCATTTGCCTGAAAATGCATTACCTGGCAAATGAATGAGGATTTCAGGCAGAGCAGCCTAATTAGACAGAATATCTATTTATGTAGCCATCTACTTTATACCATAATAATAAACAGTAATAATAAATAATAGGTGAAAATGGATTCTAGGAATCTGATCAAATATGCATTTAGCTCAACACACTCTTTCCATTGGCTTCAGTGTTCACCATTGCTGATGCTGGAATACTGAAGAGTATTGAAATGAAAAGATTTATAAAAAAAGACAGGAATTTGTCATTGGAGAGGATATTGACATTTATCCAACACACAGAAATCCTAAAACTCTGCACGGCACTAAGTATGGTTAACACACTCTTCCTGTCATTATATGTCTAGTTTAAATTGCTGTGGCTCTGACTCACTGAGGCATTAATTCTGTATTTGACTCCAGGAAAACTCCTACAGCACACAACAGGTCAGATTAGGTGTGTGCTAAAATGCTTTTGTAGATTCAAATTAGGAAGCACCAAAATCATGTCATTAACAGACTTCTAAATGCCAAGAGCTACTATAAAATCAGATAGTTCTCTATCTTTGTTTTCCAAATAAATATCATGGACAAAGAACATGAGAAATCAAGTACTCAGTTCGGGAAACAAGTCAAGGCTATTCATGTACAACTTCACCTCTAACATTGTACCCAGCCCCAGCCATGTGTATGACAAAGGAGATGCCAGAAACAGGTATTATGTGCTGGGTCTTTTTCTACTCTTTCTGCCACTCCTAGTTCAAGCAAATATCTTTAAAAAGATTAAGAAAAACTCAAGGGAAGTTTGGTCTGGATTAAGAACTCAGAAAAACAAATGGGCAAGGAAATTAGAACAAAGTGAAGCTCACAGCCTTAGTGAAGAAGAAGTAACTGAATGATTTGGATTTTGCAGCAGTCTGATTCCCTGTGGTAGAATGATCAGTTATCTTTCCTCAGTCACTGTCTGTAAAATAATAAAACACACTCTGTCCTGATTTAGATACGCAGATGTCACACTGAGTCTTGGCACATTACTGTGAAAACCTTGCAAAAAAATTATTGCAGCAATTTTCTTAGTCCAAAAACAAACTAGATGCTCAGATCTGGTTTGATTATTTTTTTTCTTTTCTTTAAAGCAGTATGGATAAAGAAAGATTGATGATTCTGATTGGGTTCATAATAACAATAGGTAGCCCTTTACAAAACTCTCAAGGCTTATCTTGAGACAAATCCCAGCATCCACACAATAGCTGGTCCTCCTACTCCTGCTTTTGTCAAGTGTCTGAAATTGCATCTCCTACTGACCTGAGTGATTTAACCACTGCCATGAAATGGACAAAAGAATCAGCCAAATATGCAATTTATTTCTCCACAAAATTCCTAAAAAGATTTGTAATTTAGTTGCACTGAAAATGTGGGAATGGACAAGGTCAACAGGAAGAAACAGGAAAGGACAAAAGGAAAGAAAGGGCTATAGCTGCAACATTTTGTGGAAAGGTGTTGCTTTGGTTGCTAGCACTGTAAGAGGCATGATGTGATAGCAGGTTTATTAATTTTTAATTATGGACATGGCTTTATCTGCAAGTCTTCCTCCCCCTCCACTAACTGCCCCCCTCCTTTTCCCTCCCGTCCCCTGGGGCAGCACTGTGGTGGGGCTCAATCACTCTTTTATTAGTTGTGATATACTGTGGCTAATTCCCTTAATCTGGACCTTGCTTTCCTATAAAGCCCAGACCTCAGGTATTGAATTTCCCTGATCAAAGTGCAACCAGTGTGGGACACAGCAATCTCCACTAAACAGGGGAGCTTGGGAAAGCTCGTAAATGGAGTCAAAGAAATACACACACACAACGCACTCGCAAGATGGTGCAATCAATTGGTAGAACAATCACGTGTGAAATATTACTGGCTCCTTAAAGTGCTGGTTCTGGGATTTACTGCAGTGTATTAATCTGCTATGCTTAATGCATTGACCTTTCACCCCCAGCAATTCAGTAGACAGGGCTTGAATTGCCAGGAGCTGATACAATGGATTAGGAGCAGAAAGACCCCACCACACTGAAGTGCCACGGCAGCCCTAAAGCATACCACCAGTAACTTCTCCATCTTTCCTAATAGATACTGCCAGACAATGTGGCTACCACAGAAAGGATGGTATTGACAGCAGAATTTCTGGAAGGGGAGATAGTGGAAATAAGGCTTGTTATAAAACAATAGAGGAGGGCAGTCTTGTGACTGAGTCACAAAACAGGGATTTAGAAGAATTGTTTTTATTCCATGCAGTCATTCTCTCCTTGTGTGTGACCTTAGGCAAGACAACTCACTTCTTAGGATCGTGTCTTTCCTATATGCAAATTTGGGATAATGGCAATTTTCTGATTTTCTCAGGGGCAGCGTGGAGGCTTTGTTCACTGACATTTGGAAGGCCCTTTAGGATCACAGCATTAAAGGTGTTATATGTTCATGTAAAATATTATGCCACTCTGTACACTAAATATCCATCTGGGTGGAGAAGAGAATGAAGAGAGCATCCCTTCATATGTAGGCCAGGAAACTCAATCATTAATCTAACAGGTTTCTCTTCTGAGTGCAGTGTTGAACCAAAAAGTTAACTCAGATCTAAAAATCAGTGCTATGCAGACTTGGGGAAATGAGTAGAAATAAATGAGATGGAGAGCAATGCATATCTATAATGGTGAGATAATCACATGTCCTTCTCCTGCTTCCTTGGTCATTCAAAATCTCAACATTCCATGTATAGAAAACCCTTTGGAATTCAATTTCCAACGTTAACTCTTCAATGTCAACTTTATTCCATATAATTAAACAAACAGTGCAACTGAATTTGAGAAGAGTGTCCAAAAACCTCATAAAGGAGATTATTCTAAGTAATTGCTATCAAATGCCATTAAATTCTGAATAGCGTTAAGCCCCCTCCACCCGCCTGCACAGGCACTCTCATTTAGGATTAAAGGGACCTTTATTTGATTTGTTTTACTTCAATACAAAATAAATTAGGTTGACCTGAATTAAGGCCTCTTTGATACTCAGGAAGAGTGTCTACACAGGGATTTACTATGCTTTAATTGGTCCACTTCAAAAGTTAATTTGGATATTTTTTCCCAACATGCCCCAAACTTACCCCAGAGTACATGTGTCATATTTATAAAATGGCAAAGAAACTCAAGCACAGGGCTCTGTGAATCTACATTCATAATTTACCATTCAATGAACATATTGGCCCTGCTGAGCACTCCTTAGAACTGGCATATACTTAAATGGTAAATAATTGTGGGATTCACCTCACCAAACTTTGGTTGCCCACAGTGAGGTCTCCAAGTTTGCATGTTTCATGTCCTAACTCCACAGAAGGATGTGCAAACCTAGAAGATGACAAAGCCATTGTGGTAGGCATCTCTGAGGCTGCTGTTAAAGGGTTCCTCTAAGTCCACATAAGGGGATGCTGTCCCCAAAAGTTCACCTCATATTCCCTTGTCCTTAGCTGAGTGTTTCCCCATGTCTCGTGTGCCAGCAAGCATTCATACAGTGCGGAACAAATCAAGCCGGGAAACTGATCCAACCCAAACCAAGTCTGAACAATACCAACAACGAGAAGAGAGAGAAAAACATGAGTTGTGCATCTTGACTTAAGCTGGCTTAATTTTGATTGTGCGACCGTATCCGAAAAAAAGCAGGATGAATTCTTTTCCAGAGATATTTCTTTCAGTCTACCAATTAGATGAACTTTGCCAGTTAATTTATAGCAAACACCTAACTGAAGACAACAGAGAAAAAAGAAACTTAGCCCCAATAAATCATGCTTGTGCCAGCTCCTATGAATGGAAGTACATCTGAGTTTCTGAGCAATATTTATACCTCGGAACTTGTGGTTAAGTGTCTTTCCTGCAATTTTTTACAGCAAGCATTGGCAAAGATAGTTGAAAACTCTTTTAAGTGGACAATTGATAGTACCTTGAAGGGGCCTGGTTTTCAGAAAATGCTGAGAGCCAGTCCTGTGAAAACCACCACTCATGTAGGGCACTCAGAACTGCTAACCGGTTTTAAGACTTTTGGCCCTATTTAAAAAGAGTTCACATAAATTAACTTTTAAAATAAATCAATACATAGATATTTTAATCCAGCCATATGCACATCAAGAAATGATTTTTGTATGTGTGGCACTGCTGATCCTGTTACACATGGATCAGACAACACATCATGTGTTTCAAGAATATCTTGCCTCGTGGTCAAAAGGCCTGAGTGCTCAGCTTGAACAGCCTGGAAACCAGAGCCCCTGAAATCATAACACAAGGACTTGGGAGTAGCAGAGGGCAGAAGAGATGAACAGTGTAAGAGTTGAGAATGCATCTGAACAGAAGGGATGTCACAGGGCCACAAAGGACAGTTGGGACATTTCTTTGCCCTGGTGGGTTTGTGGGCCCTGCTGCTCACTGCCTGACATCAGCCACTTGGAATGCCAGTAATATAACACCCCTGTGACACTCGTGCTCCTGCCGTACAGTTTTATTGCCCTGCTTCCACTCTCTCTGGTTTATATCGGATTGTGTTTTCCAAAGACAGGCAATAAAGAGGGGAGGAGGGGAAGGGGGATTTATAGCCTGCTAAACTAAACTTCCCTGTGCTTGCTGTCCTGTGTCCCAGCCCTCCTCTTGCTGCCCTGACCAGTCTGGAGGAACAGTGCTTACAGCAAAGTCTCAGGGTGTGAAGGACAAGGCTTGTCAGAGACTACTTGGGTTCTCTTCTTGGGAGGTCAGGGAGCACACACGGGTCACCCAGCAGCTCTGCTCCCTCAGTGTCCCAGGCACTGTGCCCTGCTGCCATGGAAAACCATGGTGGTGGGGTCACTAATAATCCTGGCTTGTAGGGTTTGCCACACAAGTCTCTCACTGTCTGTGGAAGGATGGTGGAACAGTTAAAGGCTTACAAAAATCTGCCTCAATGCAGGCATCTTTAGTACTTCTGCTTCTGAGAAATGATTGTCAAGGTCTCTGTCTCAGCTGATTTAATGTAAAGGTTTGGTTTGCTACATGCACGATTTCAAGTGCTGTATGATAGTATGATGTGGTTTGGGATGTTTATAATACAGTCTTAATTGAGCTGAAAGCTTTCAGAACGTGAAGATGAAGATCTCCAAAACATCACTATGCCCCTCCATAGTCTTTAAGGTGTCTGAGCTGAGCATATGCAGCTGAAAACAATTGCAACTGCAGTTTTCTGGAAGAGGGAGCTAAAATCCTGAAAGGCTGCCATTTAGACATATCTGCTTTGTGACAGGCACAATATTAGCACCATATGATTATGGCATTCTCTATAAACATGGGAGGTGGGACAGAGGATATAGGGTTGGATTTGGGACAGAGAACTATTTATACATAGCAAATACATGGTGAAATGCTCATAAAAGGCATAGGTCTCTAAAAAAAATATTCATATGAGATGAAAATTCCACTTAGTGGAACACTCAAACTCCTGCACTATTCAGAGTTTTTAAAACATCCAGTCTTTGGCAGTATTTCCTGGGAGATGGGATAAATAGATGGCATTCTTCCCTACTGGATTTTCAATGTGATGTGGTATGGAACAGATAGAATGAGAGCAAAGTAACTTTGTGACACAAGTCACTGCATTCAAGTAACTGTGGCAGATGGGTGAGGAGACAGACAAACACCAGTAAAATGCAAGCACGTGCACCCTGTAAGCAGTGAAATTACAGTGTGCTCTGCTGTGATAAAACTGTCAAGTGTCTCTGAACTGCCTGTCATCGACAGAAATTTTAAACCAGCTCTTACTAGTGTGATCTCACAGTGCCAGGTGCTCCCCTCTGCTCTCTCCATCCCTGCTTCCTGCTCACCTCCACCTCTGGCAGCTGCCCCAGCCGTGGTGGGCAAGGGGAACACAGCAGACAGTGGAAGGGATTGCCTCAGCTTCTCTGGGGAGAGGAGAGAGTAGGATGGGATGAAATGCAGAATGGTAAGTGCAGTCTGCAAGGGACATGTGAAACTGTGATGTTCAAACTGTTTTAAGACACCACTGAACAAAGGACAAGAAAAAATCCTGCACTGAGAGGAAAAAACCAGCAAAGACAGAGATGTAATGGGACTTCTGAATGTACCATGTCACAGCTTCTCAGTCCAGTTCAGCTGCACACCACAGGACATGCCAAATGATACCAATCAAAAAACACCCACCATTTAGGTTACCAGATTTTTTTACACTTTTTCTCTTTCTTTTTTAATTTTCTCCCATGAACCAAAATGGTGTTGTGTTCTTTAGTGCAACATGTAAAAAAGAAAAAGGGAATCGGTGTTGAACACTGGTCACTTCTCCCGTTGTACTTATAAGCTGAGCCTGGTTTTCCTCACAAAAAGCAGAAAGATGGCTCCAATTTCAGGAGCTTTTCATTTCCTTCTTAGTTTTGTACAGAGGTAGAAACTCCTGTAAATGGTTTCCCTATAGGTCTTGAGGGTAAAACACTACTCAGGGCACATTCTTTTGTTTTAATTCTTTGTCATTATCCATTGTAAGGAGAAAAAAACCCTAATGGGGCAGAGGGAGAAGGCAAACCTGATGTTTAGAAGGCATCCACTACATGCAGAGAGAAATCCCTCATCTCTTCAGCTGAAGGGACAAGATCCTTTGTATATTGTGCACTCATAATTTATTTACATCTTTACTACTTATGCTTTGTATGTCTTTAGAAACTAGAACCTAATCAATATTAATGATAATAACATTCCAATTATTATTTAAATGAAATTCCAGCTTCACAAAATCTCAGGGAATGGAACCATGCTGTTCTCTGTAGTGCATCACACAGATGTGCAAGGCTTGAAGCAGCAGCCAGAATTCTCAACAATTCAGTGAAACACAAGCTGAGTGTTACAATGGGGTTTCTCTTTGCTGCAATGACAGGGCATGTTAAATGCAAAAGTGTCTCTAGACACAATTTCCCCTGTATTACAGACTGATAAGCAAGGACCACATTAGAATAATTAAATCCAACTTCTTTAGAAAGAGAACCAGCATAAACTGACTAAGGACTCATTTTCACCTGTTAGTCCATGGAAGATCAACTACTCTGGACACTTCTAAATAAACTGGCATTACTCATCCATAACACATCTATTCATATTTTCTTGAATTTTCCCTGTTCAGAGCAAGAGATAAAGGAACCATTTACACTCCAGAATTCCAGATTAGGTCTAAGTGGAAGTTATATTTGCTCATCCTTCACTGTTCATCTACTTGGGTATTAATTCTGCTGTTTGTGAGTGAGATTGCAAGTGTTCTTGTGGGTGTTTTTCCTCAGGGTAGTTTCACATTAAACTTCCTCTGCATTCTGAAATATTTAACACAACCCTCTGCAAAGACTCCTGACAAAACCAGTGCTCATTAAAGAGTTACAGAACCTCAGCCTATCTTGGATGCTGCCATGGCTTCCAGTCTAGCAATACACAAGTTAGAGCAGTATTTCCTGCCAGATTTTCAGTTATGTTAATCTGATATAAACTTCTCTCCCACCTTCATGCTTTTATTTCCTGCTTGCCCTGCATAGTACTTAATGCATTTAACAATTGCTTCATCCGAAGTATTTCTAGTGAAATAAAAACAAATCCTGGACCCTTTCCTTCTCTATTTCTGCTGCTTATTAACTCAAGGTGATTTAGGACGTCCTTGAGCCTTACAGCAATTGAAATTTATTTTGGGAGCTGTGTGCTTAGGGACATGTGGAAGAGGTTATTTATTCCAAAGAACCATCCAGCAGTGATGATGTCACCAGCAAAACACTGTATCAGCTCAGTTGGTTTGCTACCAAATCACTGCCTTGAGTTTCCTATATGTGGTGGCACCTGCTGATATACAGGGTGCCTGTATATAATTGGCATATAGATTATTTTGCTAGAAATACTTAAAATTAGCTTTTGTACTCTTATTTTTTGCCTTCTTGAGACCCCTGGTTGTGAACTTTTGCAAGAGACAAAGATCTATTGTAAACAAGTTCCATCCCAACCTAAAGTGAAATGCAGCTCAGTCATGGCAGGGTGAACTCCTGGGCAGCTCTTTGACTGCAAAGGTTCACATACAACAACAGATGACAGGTTTGTGAATAAAGTGATCTAAAATGAGGATACTTTCCTGTAGACTCCAATGCAGATGTAGTTGAATTTGAAGAAATTCTGCTAAAGGTAGCTCATATTAGTTTCAGTGCTGCTTCTAAAACTCCTGGCTTCCTCCTGAGACTAGCAGTATTCCAACCTTGCCCTTGTTTCTAGGCAACATATACTGGTAAAAACTACCCAGGGTAAGGAGTAGACACAGCCCCTTCACTGAGGTTTTTCTGCTAGTTATGACTTGGCTGCTCCAAAATCCAAGCAGTGGAGTGTCAGACTTACCTTATGGAACACAGCACAGAGTCATAGAAAACAGGTCAAGAAAGAAGCCAGCAGATCTCCTAATCCATCTCCTTCCCTGGGACTGCTATACTTGCAGTCTTCCTCAATGAGGAGTGAAGGATTGGGATGGGATGCTTTTTAGAGGATGAACTACAGGTTTCCTCTTTACAATCTTTAAGAAATTATTCAGCACAGCATAAGCAAAGCCATATAACCCCTCTGGTTTCCATATGGGTATTAAGGAGCTTAAATACTGCTGATAAAATGCTGTAGGGCCATGCGCTGCTGGATTGAAATGCATATAAAAGTGTCCAAAGTGGTTTTTCTCACAGTTTTGACTCTCTTAGCATCTGATTCAGTGGGACTTAAATACTCATGGGAAGATGTCTGAGTACTGAATTAGGTCCTTTATAGCACTGAGCCACTGGTAAGTGGATTGTGACATTCTGAAATTTCAGATGCTTTACTACCTGTAAGTGTTAGTGTGCAATATTGCTTGTTGCAAATAGCTCAGAATCAGGCCACTGTGAATATCCCACCTGCAAATTCACCCCAAGTGAGCCAGTTACCAGGACTCAGGTGACAGAAATACTGTACACCCACTGGTGACTGAACAGCACATTCCAAGTGTGCCATGAACAACTGCACATTCAGTGTTTGCTTTCTGCAGACATTCAGATATTAAATTCTCCCTTATCCATGTACACTGCTATATACTCTGAACATTTGCTGGCCCACAGATTATCCTGCTATGATGAAGTCCATAACTCTCTCAAGATTCTAGGGTATGGTCATAAAAATATTACTCAACCTTGAGCTGTAACAAGTACAGGAGTGGGATTCTGTGTTAGAGAAGTGGTCAGAATATTATTAGGACATAATGGGAGCAATAAGTGTGAGACAGTTATTTTCTACCTGGAAACTTGGGAGGGTGGGAAGATAAGTGTAAAAAGGGACCAAACCTGCAGTGTAAGGCTGAGTGGGTCACTTGGTGCTGTTGTTGTCTCAATACGTCCAGTCTGCACTGAGTGAGGACCCCCATGCCACTGACACCTTTCTTGCATGATGTCCTGAAGCCAGAAGTGGTCTCACTGCACTTGGTGTGATTCTATTTTAATTTACACCAAACTTTCCTCTGTATCTCTTTCACTAGGATGATACAGGTAGTCACTGCTATCAGTCACTCTAAGCAAACACACACTTTCCCTTGGGAGCTTTTTCTTTCCCCTCAAAATGCATTGTTTCATACCAATTCCTCTTCTCCATTCCCTTAACTTCAAGCAAACGAAGCAGATCATGTCTAAAGTAATAGGACAACGTCACCTCTAGGGAAGAATAAGGCTCTCACGTTCCTCTCCTCCTTCAATAATTCTATTTATAGATTTTTTTTCCTATGCCAATTTCTCATCTGTTATTTCTTTGGTCTTGTCCACTTCTTATTCCTATGATGGATCTGAATCTTTCCTATATCTTCTACAGACTTCTTAAGCTGTGCATGTATGGTTAAAGGGTCCTATTAACAACAGAGATTGTTTGTATGACCTAATTAGATCTCCACAGAGACAGCCTTAATAGGCCCTTTTGGTTTTTTTGGATTGTCTGCAAAGTAATAGTGCAGTGGCAGTGTTCATTTTGCTTGGCTGTATCAGACCATATATCACATCCTTTTCCTTCCAGTCCTTCAAGTAAGCTTGTCTCATTCTTATTTTGGTTTCAAATTATAGATTATAAATTTCACTTCTCTCCACTTTTCCCTATAATTTGACCCCCAGCTGTTGAAACTACTTCGAGTGATTCCCCCTGCCCACCATCCACCCCACGGTTTCATATGAAAGACAGCCCTGGCTTTAGGAACAAATGACGTCCCTTGGACCAGCTGTGCCTAATAAAAATCCAACCTCCAGCTCTCACTTCCCTTGCTCAAAAGGGCAAAACTGATTTGAAAGTGCTGATGATAAGATACATGGGAATACAAAATCTGCCTCAGTCAACAGACCAAAGCTGGGCACTGTGACACAGAACGATGCTGTCAGTTCCTCCACTGCCCTATAACTACAAGTTATTGCACTTGTCCTAGAGACGGGATATTTGTTCACTTAACTTACCCTTGTTTAGTCTGGCAAGAGTTATTTTCATTCCTGAAGTGCCATAGCAAATACTAGAAAATACCAGTTGCCCTCTAGGGTCCATTAGGATCAGCTCATGTAGTGAAAAACACTCCCTAGTACTGGATGGCCACTTGAAGCAGTTTTCCAGTAACCCTGTGGAATGCCTAACCAGGAAAACAAGGTGACTCTGAGCTGGCAGAGAGCCTGCAGCACCTGCAGTGCACAGCCAGGGCTGGGAGGTGGCAGGAGCTGACACTACTCACTGCTACCTGCCTGTCCTGGCAGGCAGACCAGAGGCTGCCTACACGTGGCTGTGTGACAGAACACAGCTGTACCACAGCACATTTCAAACCATTCCACTGCCTGGGCAGTGAACATTCAAACATCTCCTCTTTCCCAGTCTTTTCCCCTCATCAGCCAAAGCAGGGCATTTCTGTAATACTTAGTGCTGAGGCAAAAACAATTACTTGATTTTTTTACCCTGTTTCCTGCTGGAGATTTATTTTGTTCAGCATTCCTAAACTTCTTTTAAAATCTGCATCCTTCTTTCTTTTTACTGTTTTCTCTACTTTGATAGTTAAGGATATTTCCATAGACCTGTTTGATTAATTAATTTTATTGGGAATCATCTTGATTCTTGTTACTTCCCTAAGTTTCAGCCTTTAGTCTTATCTGAATGCTTAAATCTTGCTAGTTCCACTGTGGACCAGGAGATGGGGAAAGGCCACTCAAGCCCTCACACTGAAAGAAGAAACCAAGATATTTTCTGTGTACTTTGTGGTGACAAATTAATTTAGTTAATGAAATTAATTTTATTTTATTTGACTCAATAGGCCATGAGTGAGTTTAATAGAATGCCACAAAGCTGAGTTTGGAAGATAATTGTCATCCTGATCTCTACCTGAGAATAGCCCATGTTCTCCTTTTACAGGGTCCCTATTCTGTGAGGTGAAGTCCTGGCACAGGTTGCCCAGAGATACTGTGGCTGCCTCATCCCTGGAAATGTCCACAGCCGAGTTGGACGAGGCTTGGAGCAACATAGGATAGTAGAAGGTGTCCCAGCTCATGGCAGGGATTGGGATGAGATGAAACTTAAATGCCCCTTCCAACACAAACCATTCTGGGACCCTCTAATACCCAAGAGGATCTCTTCCTCAAACCTACCTGGGATGTCCCTGGCACCGGAATGTGCTCTCGGAAGGATACAGGTGACCAGCTACCTGCTGCGGTGGCAGAGGGACAGGGAGGGCAGAGCAATGGCAGCCCAAGCAGTGGAGGGACATGAGGTGCAGTGATATAGCCATGAGGCCCAAGGGTGGGAAGCCGTGAGGCGCGGAGGGACACAAGGTGCGGTGATGCGGTCATGAGGCCCAAGGGCGGGAAGCTGTGAGGCGCAGAGGGACATGAGGTGTCGTGATGTGGCCCTCAGGCCCAAGGGTAGAAAGCCGTGAGGTGCGGAGGGACACGAGGCGTCGCGGTGATGCGGCCATGAGGCCCAAGGACAGGAAGCCCTGAGGGGCGGAGGGACATGATGTGTGGTGATACGGACATGAGGCCCAAGTGCAGGAAGCCATGATGCGCGGAGGGACACAAGGTGCGGTGATGCGGCCATGAGGCCCAAGGGCGGGAAGCCATGAGGCGCAGAGGGACACGAGGTGTTGTGGTGATGTGGCCATGAGGCCCAAGTGCGGGAAGCCGTGAGGCATGGAGGGCTATGCGGTACGGTGATGTGGCCCTGAGGCCGAAGGGTGGCAAGCCATGAGGCGCGAAGGGACACAAAGTGTTGCGGTGATGCGGCCATGAGGCCCAAGTGCGGGAAGCCGTGAGGCGCGGAGGGACACAAGGTGTGGTGATGCGGCCATGAGGCCCAAGGGCAGGAAGGGCAGGGGCATGAGTTGTCATGGTGGTGTGGCCTCTCAGGGAGTGCTTGCGCCAGGACGAGGTTGAGGGCAAAGAAGTGACCTCAGGCACAGTAAACATGGCTTTCACAGGTTCAGAGGATAGTCAGGGTTGGAAGGGACCTCTGCAGATCACCCAGTCACACTCGCTTGCAAGGCAGGGTCACCTGGTGCAGGTGACAAAGGAACACGTCCAAGTGGGTTTGGAATGTCTCCAGAGAGGGAGACTTGGTGTTCCAGTGCTCTGCCACCCTCCATGGAAAGTTCTTCCTCATGCTGAGGTGGAGCTTCTTGTGTTGTAGTTTATGGCCTCTTGTGTAGGTATTGTTTGTGAAATGCTACAAAATGACTTTGAAACTCTTTGTTGTTTGTTTCAGTATCAACAGTCCATTTCATGTTCATTTCAATGCCAACCTATCTGAAGGTTTGGTTGTGTCCTAGTCTGCATTTCTAATACTATGGTTGTTTCTGCTTGTGATTATGGACAGCTTTCATCAAAACACTCTTATTCTTGTTTAGCACATCCATACCTTTAGGGTCACATGATTTTCTCCTTAATTCTGACTGTGTCCTCTGCATCCTGGGATAAAATTGCTCCAGAGCCTTTGGTGGCTTATTTGGGCTCCACTCAGTAAGGCAGGACTGGCTTCTCCAGGAAATCTGAATATGCAAAGTCACAAATATGTTCTTAGTACAGTTATTTAGTAATAACTTTGTTGTTGTTTAGTAAAAACTTTATTAGAATTGTACAGTGATAGAGCAAGGCTCCACGGGGGCCTCAGTGTCTGTGAGGCCTGGGCTAAAAATGAATATTTCATAGGATGAATCTTTAAACAGAAGAGGAGCTGAATAGTGATGGGAAGATGGAGGGGTTGGGCGAGCCAGGTGTGACTGAACAAATTTATTTATGGGGGAAAACCTGATACTTGTATCCCATAACCCTTTTGAATCTTATTTGAAGTAACGTAATCCCTTGTATCTTAATTACCTGTCATTTAAACTGTATATGAGGTTTTGGTGGGTTTCTATGCATTAACTACAAAGAATTTGCTGCCATAAATACCCTGATACAATTGTATCACTGAATCTTCTGAGTGGAGCCACAGCTTTAAAAGAACCATTAGTCTACATAGTTTATAAGGATTTCCTCATGCCCCAGGCAAGCCCTGGAAGCAAATTGACTTTGGTTGTTTGCTTTTGTGTTTTTTGCCCATTTTTGAATTCATCTATATTAGAGTTACAGGGGTAACTCTCTACACCCAGTCAATACCAGTATTCTTATGCAACTTTTAAGCATAGGCCAGGTTTCAGTTTCCCATTCGAAGCTATCACTACCTGTGCTAACTATGAAATTACTTAGAACACATTGTTTCTGTAAAGCTGAATGGACATCCTTTTGATGGAAATGGAAATTTCGGACCAAATTGTATGAAAATGCAATTTCTAATCACAAACCATACTGTGAAATTAATAAAAAAAAAAAAGAGGAAAACCCATCTACAGGTGAAAGCCTGGTGTTTCCCCAAGCAATTGCAGTTTCATTATCAGCTAGTTGTGAGTTAAAAGTTGCTAGAAATCTGAATTTTTGCATGGAAGTTGTTACAGTTCTCTCTTTTGCTTTAGCATTTGGAAAATATTTCTCCAAGTTGTTTGAATTTAGCCTCTCCAGATATGTCAGTTGAAATTCGTTTAAATTCCAATTCAGCCTCAGTTGTGATCTGTGTAAGTTGCTTTAAAACAAGGTTTAAAATGATGGTGAGCTATAGTTAATGTTCTGACTTTATTCTTAGGTTGGGAAAATCAGGTAAAGAAGTACTTCAGTGATGTATATGCTATGAACAAAGCAAAGAACAGCCCTTGTTTAGGTTGTGGCTGCTCCCACTGGGCGTCATTCCCAACAAAATGATAACAGGAATGGTGGACAAGGCTTGTATGGCATCTCTGAACAAAGGACACCCCATCTGTCAGTGGAGAGCTGCTGGTGGTGTTATCTTAGCCTGTAAATTTAGTCTTGGCCTACGGCTGAGCGTGGTGATCGTGTCCTGGTGATCTCTGCTGGAGGAGCTTGATGCCGACATGGGCTGGAGCCACACGGCTCCTGCTGTGAGCTGTGTGCTGTCAGCTCATTCCAAGGCAGAGCTTTATCCCTGTCTTATTCCGTATCTCCTGCCCCGAGTCCCTCGGAGTAGAATGGGCCCTGTGTGCTCCTGAGCAGGCACCGAGGCAGCCACAGTGCCCTACAGAGTCCCACATGTTCTACTGATTATCCAGCACACTTAAACTTTGAGTTATAAGGGTGACCCCAGCCAGTTGGCTGAAAAAATATATTTGACATCATTGAAAATGTATGCTGCTGCTGAAGCATGGATTTTAATTTGAGGAAAATGTCGGCCATAATCTAGCATACATTAAAAAATATATCTTTTTATTTCCATATGGGTCACGTTAAGGAAAATATTAAAAAAAAAAAAAAAAGCCAACCCTATTATATGAAGTCTCATTAAAGCAGCCTGGAAAAGTTTAGCCAATTTACAGGCTATACATCTTAATCTCCCCAAATTACAGGACCGATAGAAAAATGGGTGGTTGAGAGGGAAAGCGGGACCAGCAGAACCTGGCTGGGCGCCAAACGGATCAAGTAGCCCTTGCTTTCACTTGACTGCTACCCCTTGTTATTTAAAGAAAAGAAAGGATTTTCAAAGAAGGGCCTGGAAATGGCAAAGCATGGAACGTACTTCCTTCTCCAGGTGAAAACTAAAACCCAAAGCTTGGTTATTTTAACATGGTGTCTTGGCCTAGCTCTCTAGTGCCTGGAGAGAGAGATTTTTGTGAACTCCTGAGAGAAAATAAAATATCTGCAATTCTTCTGTAGTTTACAGCAGGCAGGTGGTTTAAGGACTACTTGTGCCATCTTGGATAGTGTTTGCAGGGAAGCCAAAGGTGGAATGGGTATAGGGGTGTTAAAGGATGCAGGGGAAAAAGGCAGGAAGCAGTGAGGTGTGAAATGGCAGAGAAGTCATCGTCACCACTAAATTCAGTGCTGTGTGTGAAAAATTATACACCTACTGCTTTTGCTGCTGCTGCACCGTATCACAGGGCTCTACCCAATGGCAAAGTGGGTCTGTGAGAGGAGCATGGAGAAGTTGGGGATAAAGATTAACACCTCTTGCATTGATCTAAGAGAGCAGACTCTAGAAAGCATTGAGAGGAGGTAAAGTGTCCTGATGTGAGTTAGCAGGTGTATTAAGAGCCAGGAAAGGGAACAAACCTGATCAGCTGAAAGAGGTGGAAAGAAGCCAAAAGATCTTGAGTGTTTGCAAATCTTCCTGCTCTTAGCTAAAGCCAAGGCTGGCCTACAGCATCTAGAAGAGAGTAGGGTATGGCAGGTACTAGGTTGGTCTAAGGGATGTGTTGTGTCTGTGTTGTTTTCAGTGAATAAGAACCTGCACTGCAGCTCAGAGCAGAACTCTGTGGCAGAAATCAGTGGTGTTTTCCTCCTGCAGGAATGACTGTGGCTGACCAGCCTCATCTCCTGTTTCTGTGGTACCAAGAAAGCAAACTGGGGCAAGCTAACCTGCTGCCTGTGTAGATGGAGGTGCCTCCTGCTTGCCTCCCTGAATGTGTCTGTGCCCGTATTAACCTGCTGAACATTTATGTATTTATTCAACAAATTATGGGTGACTAGCAAAGCAGTTCTATACATTTTTGAGAAGAATTTATCTCCCTGAACCATCTGTTTCATTCTTTTAGATCAGGGGAAGTTGATGGGGGTACGTATTTTTCCGTGCTCTGGTAGCCAATGTTTCACAATGATATTCAATGAACTGTTCCTGCCTTCCTATTCCTCGAGCCTTCTGGCCAGGGATTGCCTCATTATCAACGTAACAACCAAAGGGAGGGGCTACGCTTTTTGTGTGGCCAGCTCTGGCTTGTTTGAGGAGTTTCCTGCCACTTGTTTGCTCCAGGAAACTTAGAGATTGGCAAATGGGCTGCTCAGCCTGCTTTCTCGTGGATATGAGAGTGGTTTCTCATGTGTTTGCCATGCCCTACCTATTTCTTGTTTAGCACTGTTCCTTTCATAGCACTGGGAAACATTGCCTGGGGGGGCTGAGGCATTCTCTGTGCCTTCCATGTGAAATGGGTGCATGTGGGAATGTGAGTATGGGCGTGTCTTGGAGGCAAGTTTATTAATACCACCAGAGATAATGGCCTTGGCAATATTTCGAAGCATCCTGCTCTATTAAATTATAGACTTTGTGGAGACAAAGAGATTAGGGAGAGCAAGGAAGATTATTTCACAAAGCAAAATACTATTGTAATTTGCTAGTCTTAAAAACTTTGCAGAATTCAGTGGGAAAAATTAGAGGCCTTAAATATGCTGAAGTTCCTACATCTACACTTGATGACTGACTCACTCCACCTTCTGAGTTAGTGTCCAAGAATGCACAAAGAAATACATACTTGTACACTGATATTGTTAAAAAATATTTGTCATTGATCAGTGGTGTATTGTGAAAAAAAACAAAACCCAATCCTTGGCTTTGTTGAGGTTTGCTAGGATAAGTAACGGTGCATATTTTCTCCTGATTAATTTAATTTTTTCCATCCCTGTTTTTGTTCATGGTCTGCAAACAGACCATAGAACATCCCAACTATTCAGCATTTATGAATTCCTTTCATCATCTTAAATGCAAATACTTCAAGACGAGGCCAGGATTTCTTATATGTTCCTACCATGCTTAATAGAGCAGTGTCTCAGTCTGGACTGAATTTGGTTGTCTGGGCAATGCTTTTCCTGTGTACAGTAATTTATTTTCAAAAGAGGGGAGTTTTTTTACCTGTTTCTTATGTACTTCATCTTCTCACAGTTTCTTTCATTGGAGTAAATGTCTAAGATTTTCCCAGCATTCCCATTGGATTTTCATTACTTCAGTTCCTTCAGCTGTTCATATTTACATTACACAGCTCTGCCATGGGCTTAGGGACTTCCATTTGAACCAAGATCCTAACACCTCCTCTCAGGTAGGCTACAGACATCATAGATTCCTATTAATTTATTATTCTTATTAATTTGCTTTTAATAGTAAACTTTACTGCCCATTACCATTCCTCCATATGAGTCTGAGTATCTGACATATGCATAAATCTGGTGAAGGTCTTCTGACAGAAGGAAAAAAATATACTTTATTTATTAACATCTGCAGGGAAAAGCTGAAACTTCTGTGATGTATTTTTCTGAGATACCAGGGAGAAGTGCGACCCTGTGCTCCATGGGTTTTCTGTGATAACTTTCTTTTGCAGACTTGTTTCCATGGAATTTGACTGAGGTTGGTACCAGTCCAGAGCTTCTGCTGTCCACATTTGGAACCCCAGTGAATGCAGATGTATGAGCTGGCAGGTATCTCACTCATTTTCAGAATAAATCTGTATATAGGTGTCACTGTCCTGGTTCTGGGGCTTTGTGCCACTCTTAGATCTTACACCCTCTGGTAACTATGACTAATATCACTAACATTTATCCTGTCTGATATTTGAGTGCTTTGTGCACCACAGCTTGTGCTTTGTTCACACCATGAAGTGTGTACACCTGCCTTGGAGCAGCATCAAGCTACAACAAGGAATTTTAGTTTTCTATTTCTTCATCACTATAAATGGAAGCCTTTATTACAGAGCATTTTCCCTTAGGTGAGGAGGTGCAGTACACTCATTTTATCTTACCAGAGCTCCTGAAATCTTCTGTCACACTGATAATTACCGTACTCTTTTTCCCCTATTAAACATCATAACAAGTTGTTCAAAACTACACCTCTATTTGTGATTGTGTTACTTGAGTATCTGGGAAAGCAGGACTGTAAAACCTGGAGTGTGTGTGTATATATATATATATGCATACTATAGAAAGGGAAATTTTGAATTCTTAAAATTCTTTATTTTATGTGTTATATTTGCTGCTAATTAGATTAAACACTCTGTACTCTGCATGAATTTCCAAATACTGCTCAGTGGGAATCTTGACTGTTCCCTACCCCTGAAAGTTGAAAGGGAAAGAATATTTGCTTCACCTGCTATTTGAATGTTGAACCAATTTATTGAGGCAGCTTTTACCTCAGGTGGAAAGTTGAAAAAGATTTTCCTGATTGGCCACAGCTGGAACTATCATGGTCTCCTGAGGCAGCTCTCCCTCTCTCCTGGGAAGTTCATCCAAGTTCCTCAAGGTGAGCCTATGTGTTTTACAGTGCAAATATAGACAAAAATACACATGGCTGTGCTTACACTGATGATGTTTTCCTCTGCCCTGGAGATGAATATAGGTCATTTGGGCACAACTCACTAATTTAGGCAGGAAGAAAATAGGTAAGTATTTATCTATGTCTGTATCTTAACCTCTATTGTAGAGGTACCACAGGGTTATGGAGAGCATTTAGGACTGATATCTTGGTAAAATCTGGTCTAATTTCTGCTCTGCTGCTGATCCACGTCTTTGTGTGGTTTGCAGTCCTCAGGGCTTGTTGTGAGTGTTGGCAAAGCAGCACATGGAGGGTGCTGGAGCAGCTGACACTGTCCCTGCACCCTCTCTCCACAGAATTGTAACACCTTAAAACATAATGCCTTAAAATTAAAACACAAAGTTTGAAATGATCCTGACCTTGACAGGATGTAAAGCTATTATTTCCACTTGTGCTTGTACCTCCTGACTTGTGCTTGGCAGCACTACAACCACTTGAGGATGTGTATGTTACTGAGAGATCTATCTGGCTTTTCTGTTCATTATGCTCTTTACTGCCTCCTTGTCATTCTAATCAACTCTTCTTTTTAGTCAAGAGAGGCATGAAAGAAGAAAACAAAATCCCGTTCTGAAAAATACTGTATACTGAGCTCTGAGGAAGCCCCTTTGATGCTAAAAATATGATGCAGTGGTTTCAAGAACAAAGAATTTCCATATCGTATTTTCTGTTGTCTGATTTTGAGGAGCTTATCTTGCCTCCTTTCCCATCAATCATGTATTAAAAATAATTAATAAGGTAAAAATTAAAATCAAAATTCCAAGTATTTTTCAGTGGACTTCAATGTACCTTAAGCATGTGGGCACTTTTGAAAATTTGACCCTGTCAGCACACTCTGTGTCCTTCTCTGAAGGCCTGTCTTGCTTCTCTAGAATGTGAAGTGCTCTGGGGGAGAAGATACCAGGGTACGTGTTTGCACAGCGCCCACGAGCCCCGGCTGTCATCCTCAGAGCTCTTAGTGCTGCTGTCATGTCACTGAACGTCCCTCCTTTGAAGTGAACATTTCCCAGGTCTCACTGATTCGCTGCTGAGGCACCAGGTTTGTGCCAAGCAAACCCGTTCTGGGATACCACTCACCTCCAAAGGCGCTGGACAGGCCTCCCACTGTACCTAAATCGGCAGGGCTGGGACCAGCATGGCATGGAGACAAAAGCAGCTCTATCTCTCCTGGGGAACAATGGAACAACCTTAGCTAGTGCTGCAAGAAAGCAGGTAGGGAATGTCTTTGTGCTGTGCTAATGCTGGGAAGTTAGCACAAGGAGTCAGGCATACAGCTCTGGAGAGCTTCTGGAAAGCAAGAGGAGTGAGTTTGCTTTCTTCCCTTTTTCTTGTTTTGTCAAAGTTTGAGTTGATTCTCTCATCTACTCTCTTGCCCCCCTTCCCCCTCTGCTCCCTAAGCCTGCTTTTGATTTGGTTTTATTGGCTAGTGAAAGGAATCATTTACTAGTCAAGGGCCAAGCAGTGACAAAGGAATGCAGGTAAATTAGTTTCAGTTCCTATTTCTCCCCGTCTTCCTCCTTTGGAATTTGAGCTTTAGAAAATAAAGTCCTTTTACCCATACTGCCCCCCTCTTTTTTCCTAAAAGGATTTCCCCCCTTCTCAACCTCTCTTTCAAGAACTTCGTTTTTGTAACTAAGAAAACCCCCATTAAAGTACCTAAAATGTCAAGGTGTACAACAAATTCAATGAAATCCAACCAAAATGCATTAAAAAAACCCCACAACTTTTTGCATGCACCTTAAAAATGCAGAAATTAATGGAGAGTGTCATAAAGCTCGTTTTAATGAATAACTATGTACACACTGGGAAGTTTTACATGCACATATATCATGCTTCAAATGCTAAAATGTAGTTAAAGTTTAAACATTTTGCAGAGAAAACATGCAAAAGAACTTGCAGAGAATCAACATGGAGAAAACCTGTATGTTCAGTCTTTCATCACTCAGTATTATTGAAGTATTAAGCACTAAACTAATAGTGTTAGCATTCAAACTGTCCGGTTTTTTCTATTTTTTTTCTTTATGTTTTCTTTTATTGCTTTTTTTTCCCTTTGTAGCCTGTCTTATATACCTGGATATTTCACCAACTGTATCTTAAACAAAAGTCTTTAGAGGTTGAGGCCTTCTTTTTACATCACATTGGTGTCCTTGGTAAATAATGTAATCCAAAATGCTCTGTGATGTTAAATAGTACACAGCACTGTGGCATTAATATCAGAAAAGGGTTTGTTTCTCATTGGTAGCTATTCCTGTTAGTTATTTCCACATTCCTAACATAGAAATAAAACCACGCTTTATCTTTTTTTCTTAGTGCAGCAAAAAGTTGCTTATTCAGTCTTTTAGTTGACTTCATTATTAGATGCATTTTGTGCTTCTGCATGCACAACAAAAACTTGAAATACAAAAGAACTCAGTTCCGTCTAAACAACTGTAAGGTTTTGGACAGCAGCTGGAAGAAGCCAGGAAATGTAAGTTAAGACTGATATTCCCCACTTGCCTCACGCTATTGTTGAGTACGTTTTGTGGGGGAAAAGCACAATGATGAGAGAGGTAAGAACATAACGTCAGTCCCAACACTGCATTTCCTGGCTTTTGTTGGTTTGTGTCACAGCCCTAAAAAATCTTCTTTAATTTCCTCAAAGAGGGGGCAAATATATTTTCCAGAGTGGTGTAATATATACAAATGTAATTTATCTGTCCAGTCAGAACATTGGCTATTGGGGAAGTAGAATCAGAATTCGACGTGATTTTCTCAGAAAAATCTCTCCTGTATTTTCCAGCTGTGTTTAAGTACAGTTACTTTAGTTTGTAATTTCCATCTGATGTTTAAATGACAGTTGGAGACCAAAAAATTCCCTCTCCCAGTGGAACAGTACCTTTCATTAAACACCCACTAAAGGTGTTTTTACAAATGATTTCTAGGGTTCAGTGGTGGTCTGCTTTTATTTGATTTAGAGCCACTGAGTCAGTTTCTTTTCTCCTGGCAGGTTTTGGAAGTACAGAACTTGCTTAGAAGCTGGGAGGTCAGATGGAAGGAGTGAGATCTGCTGTGTCCTTCCCAGAGCAATGCTGAGGTTGGATCCAGGGGCCGTTGCAGTAACAAATGCAGGTCTTGGTTGTGTCAGAACTGAAGGACGAGGTGCTTGTTCCGTGCTTGGTGTGAAAGGAAAATGCAGATTGTGTATGTTTGTAACTGCATGAGTGACAAGTTATGGTGGTTTTTATCTGACATGGGTGGATTTTTTTCTACTTCATGATTTTATCAATAGAGTTTGAAATACTTTCACATGTGCACGTCTTGTCACATTTGTAACTCCTCAGACAGTATACAAGGCAGGCACCTCCACTGATTCTACATTAAACCTTGTTTAAATTCTACTGATTCTTTAAAAGCATCACTGTAAGCACAAATGGATGGTTTTGTTCTTAGTTGTCCTATATAACAGGATCATATCAAGGATGTACAATATTTGTACATGTTCCCACTGGGAGATAACATCATCATCATCATTATTATTATTCACTTTAAGTAAGCAGTTTGAAATACCAAATTATTAAATTTATTTAACGTGTATTTAAACTTTCTTTAAGTATGTACAGAGGAGGAAAAAGTTATCAGAATATCAAAACCACATGAAGTATCTAAGTTATGGATATTAACATGAAATATCCAATTAAGAATTATTGAGCCTAATATTCTCTTTACCACTGAAAATAAATATAACTGTGCTAGTAATCTAAAACTTAAACAGTGAGATTTCCTGCTGCAGTGAGCTTCTATCCACTTTTCCCAAAAGAATGGTTTGGGAAGGAAGTGTTTATGCAATATTAAGAAGAACAGTGAAGGCAATAACTGAAATTTTATAACGACAAAAATTGTGGATATATTGGCCCAAATTTGCAACTGATTGCACATGTTTAAATGTTAAAATATTTTCATTAAGTTTCTCTGCCTCTGTAGCAATTTTTATCAGATAAACAAAAGGCTTGGGATCAACAGACACTTATGTCTCAAAACCAGAATGATTCATTTTCTGGTCTGCACGCTCCAAGATATTTTGCATAGTGAATTGTGTCTTAATAAAGCAATAGACTGGATCCTGATAGTCTACCACACTTAAGATATATTTGTTTCTCAGAAAAGTAACTGAATTTCACGACTTCAAACCCAAACTGCAATTGGCGGCCATGTAATATGGGTATTTTGTATCTGTATATGTATCTGTATATGATTGCCAGGTTTGTATTCAGTGCATTTAAAAAACCGGTTATATACAAATATGATGGACTTTGCTTTATGTGGTGAACACGTTCTGTGCTTTAGTATGGTGCTGTTAAACATAAGAGTTTAAAAAACATACATGAAGTCCGTAATCACGGGGTTAAGCTACAAGGACAAACCAAAGCAGCTTGGTCATGCAGAGTTTAACTGACTCCGAGCAGTTCTCCGTCCATGCTCCCACCTTCGCTAGTTCCACAGGTAAGGTAACAGATTAAAATCTCTGGGAAGCGGCCAAGGTCGGACCCCAACTAAAGGGGCCGAAGGGGAAAAGGGGCAGAGCGTTCGTGAGCAATTCGCGATCATCGCGGAGCTCCGGGCCGAGCCGCCGCCGTGCCCGGTCCGCGGCCTCCAGGGGCCGCTGTGACACCACGAACCCCGGCCCGCGGCTGCTCTAAGGGCTCCGAACAACAACAACAAAACATCCAACTTTGAAATCCTTTTTCTCTTCAGATGTGCCAAACCAGGATTCCAGCAAAGGAAATGAAAAAGGGAAACTAAACGAGCTTTCCCCCGCCCCCCCTTCTTTCTCTCTGGTTTCTATTTGTAATACTTTATTTCTACAACAAGCACAAACCACTAGAAAGGCAGAAAACAAAAATATGAAATTTTCCTTCCTTTTTCACTGTAAACCCCTGAAAAAACAATGAAAAAATTCTGGACTATATTAGATGGCCTGTTTCTTGTTTCTTCTCTTTCCTTTTTTCTTTTTCTCTTTTATTTTTTCCCCTTTCCTCCCTCCCTTCCTGTTATATTTGCTGAGATGTTTGCATTTTAACTTTGCAGGAGGAGTAAAAGAGGAAATAATGTTTTGTAGAAATTCACAGTAATTACCAAATGGACTAAACTAGAGGCAGCAACTGATGGCATGAAATGGTTATGTTTTATGTCAAAATACACCCAAACAGGACAGAAAATTGTACTGGATTTGGTGTTAAGAAGCTGCATCTATCAGACATGATAGCCTTCTAAAGTAGAGAAGGATATGTAATAGTTGAAAGAAAAATGGCATTTGCTATATGACAAAGATTTAGTTATAAGTCTCCATCAAACATTATCTTACATTCTGGAAACAAATAATAAATTATATAAAAGAATATAGTTGATGCATACATTTAATTAGGGTTTATTTACCATGGGCTATATAAACACTTTTGTTTCTATAAGGGGAAGGATTTGTATCTGCAAGTTTTGCCTTGAACATTTCAAGTTAAAAACAAATGTTTTAAGAAAAGACACTAACATAAAACAGCCCAGTGTTGGCTTTGTGTCTTTGTAAATGTCTGTGGCGGTTTCTCCTTGTCTGAGGGAAAGAGCCATTCATTAAATTAAAAGTGAACCAGTTAAACTGGACCTTTCATTGAAGAAAGTCTCCCAGTGATCCGTGCTTTATTTGGTGGATTGTCTTACAACACAAATAAACCAAGGGGGTTTTTATCTTGGGATCTAAAAATACTAGAAAGAAAGGAAATCCAAGCAAGGCAGAAAATACTAGGAAATAATTTCCCATTAAACAGACCCTCTGCCTCCATATATCTCAAATCATGAAAGTACACAAGAGAGAAGGGCTCATATTCCTTTTTCTCTCAGGTTAAAAGCCAGTGACAGAGGAAATCAAATTCAAAGGTACCGTCAATGTTTGCGGTGTTCAAAAATAGATAGGAAAGAAATATACACTGCAAATCTATCACGGCTCTTTGCTGGCAGCTAACTGCTAAATACAGATGATGTTGCTGCCTCTGAAAACCATTGAAATAGGATCCTATGTGCATAAATGTTGTGTAAAATGCATAGATATTTGGGGCAGATTTGAAATAATTTTTATTTTCTGAACAAAATTCACAGGCATTTATTTAGATATCTGTTTTGGCCGACTTAAATCCACACTTCACATTCTCTTTTTTTCTTTCAAATCTTATGGATAGCTTTACAAACCCTGCTTAGGAACATTGTGTGATAATCAGTAACAAAGAAATCAGTGTCGTTTGGAAGAACAATTACAGTAAATGATGGAAGACAGTTTAAAAAGTATTTTTTCCTTATTTTTTTTCTGCTGCAATTGAAATCTTGGTGGTTTTATTTATATTTTCATATTTTTGGAAGACATTTGCATGGAGAATTTTCAAAAATAGACTTTTTTATAATTGTGTACTTAATGAAAAATGGGCAGAGTAATGGACTCTGAGATACAGAACTGAAATTCAGAATAAAATGGAATCTTATACACTGAAATTGCATGAATGCACAGCTGATTAAATTTTAGAAAGCTGTTAGTGCTTTGATGTAATTTTTATTTTTGGATGGTGAAACTCAGATGCTTTAAAGGAGTCTGAAGATGTTCTGAAAGGTCTCTTGGTGCTCATGCTGATGAGCACCCAAAGAAACCAATTCCCTCTGCGTGTTGTTTACAGGCACTTACATTTATGTATGTACACAAATTTTATCTTCTGTAAACACTAAAAATAGCTTTGCCTTTATCTTTGCTTGTCAGCAGCATCCATACATAAATATAGCACATCTCATAAAATTTGTTTTGCATCCACAATGAACTTCTAATTAATTCTACATATAATTCCATAACATTTATTATTAATAAGTATTAAAACAATTTAAAAAAAAAAAGAGCCATTCTCAGCATTATGACTCTGACCCAGCATGTCTAAGATGAAAGAATAAACTGAGATAATAAATACATTTATACATTTTTTGTTTTCTTGAGATAAAGACAAAACAAAGCTAAACGAAATGAAACAAGTTGTCACCAGGCTGCACTTTTGATAGGCAGATCACTTTTCTGTTCATGTGATTTTTTGTTTAGTGATATAGGCACAATTGTGCTGATAGCGTAAAAAATACTTGCCAGTAACTGTGCTCACTTTTGAGAGTAGTGTGACCAGGTTTTTAAAAAATTGATATCTGCATATATTCATAGGCACTTTGGATAGAAAGTACTTGCAAGCTGAACCCCTGGTAGTTTCACGGCCCTCCCTCTTCGGCAGCACGGAGGGAGCCAGCCAGGCCTGCTGCCAGGCCTGGGAGAGGGAGCCTGGTGAGGTCTGTGTGTGAAAAGTTCACGATAAAAGCACAGGCAGGGAAGAGGCAAAAGATCTGTTCTCTTTTCCTCCCCAGAAATCTGCTGGAAGTCTGTGGTGTGCAATGCTGGGAGCAACTGTGTGAATTTTTGTGTCTCTGTAGGTCTTCATTGAGTGAAAAGGGTGTGGAGCTCTGCAGCTTCTGCCCACTGCTTCTGCTCAGCTATCGTGGGAGTTGCTGCTTCCTCAGAGTTCCCTCCTGAGAAGGTACTGCGGCCACTCTGGACAGGATTATATATGATATATTTTGTCAGTCACTGCTAAAACCCAGCTCCTTCTAGGATAAAAAGGAGTAGCTCTGAACTGCAAGAACACGTAATAACGTGTGTCCTGACCCTTTTCCTTCTATGGTACTTGAAAGGCAATTCAATGCAAAAAGTAGCAATGAAGTGCAAAAAGATAAAGTGATGGTTTACCTTGAACGTTCTGGTCCAGTAGAAGCTGGAAAGTAAACCAGTACTAGCGAGGCCTGATTTAAAAGGTTTTAGTTTGTCTGATGCCAAAACAAAGTTTGTTTCTGACTGCCATCTGATGTTAGGGGAGCACATTTTCTCAAGGCTTCACTTCTCACCTGGGCAAATAAATAAGGATTCAAAATATTTTCTCCATCCAGGACACATCAGATGGGTTTAACTCATTCCAAAAATCTGTCTAGTCACCCTAAAAGGCAGCTTAGCCATTCTGAAAATCTGGCCATTTGTGCAGAATGGAGCACAGTGAGAGCGTGTTTACTTGTGCCAAAAAAGCACACGAGGGCCATCCGTGCTGGACTGCCAAGGGCTCCTTTTTTCAAGTGGTGATCATTTGTAATCTGTGCCCTATAACTGCCACTGTGGGTTACCATATATCTGATTTGTCCTGAAATGTTGTTTATAAATGGAAAGGAACTTTGCGCTCTGCCTGTTTGCCCAGGATTTCCTGACATTCAACAGCCTTTCTGGAATTGTAGTTTTGCTGCAGTTGCTGAATATTCACAGGTATGGGAGAAGCAGCAGCTGTGTTGCACTCCCATGTAGGATGTCTCACACTGCACAGGGATCTGAGCAGGCACCATGAGCCTTTGGATGGTGGAGCACACTTGGATTGCTTGCTGAGTCACTCTGCACATGAGATCATGCTGCTGTCTAGAGGCCCTTTCTGTCCATACTGAGAATGGTTTACAGCAGTAGTAAGAGAAAATTTTTAAATGCTTTGCACACTTGAACTTCAGACAGTTTCTCATCCTCATTAAAGCTGCTGAGTGGGAGTACACCAATCCTCTTCTGGCATATGAGTGTTACTCTGACTGATACAGATGAGAGGGGTTTGGTGTAGCTTAATAGTTGTGCTTTGAAGAAATGTTTGGCTTATACAGTTAAAAAGAAAAAATTGTTTTGAGTTGTAAAGGCCTAAAGGGCATAATCTGCACTATCTGATCCATTTGCCTTATGAGCTACTACATTGAAGCTCAAAACAGCCACTTGATTTCTTAAGCACCTGAAGAGGAGGAGAGACAGGGGCTGGAGGAGAGGGAAGCAAACAATCCCTGGCCAAAGCTTTCACCATAGAAGTTTCTTTGTTTTAATTTAGAAATGGTCACACACATAAAAGTTGCCTTTTTTTTCCCCCCAGCATTTCCATTAGCATATTTAAATCACAGTTGTTGGAAAAACTTGGTACAGGTAAAACTATATTTTCCACAAGCTCTTGGAGAACAGTGAAGGAAGTAAAATAAGTAACAAAACCCTTTTTCCTGATTCCCCTCCACCCCTCTTCAGCAAAGTCACCTAAAAATGAGGGGATTAACTATTACCAGTCAATAGGAGGCACTTTTGAAAGAGGAAGCATTGCTATCCAGATTTGAGGGAAATGAAGCGTTTATTGGAACAAAAATATACTCTTTGTTCACGTTACTTCATTGAATTGTGTATTCTCTTCTAAAAGCATGAAAAGCAATTGAAGAAAATGTTTCATGCCCCTCTTTCTTTTACCACTCATCTTTTGTCTTCCTGTTTTACCTCCTTTTCTGTGTCCACCTTTCTCATTAAATTACTAGCCAATGCTTTGCTAATTAATGCCAGCTTAATTTAATGTTTAATGACGCTCTGCCTGTGTGGGGAGTTTGATTTCTTTTTGTGATTCTGGCCTGACCATTGAGATTAGCAGCATCTGTACAAAGCTGCAGAGTCCCTTGGGGCACTGAGCAACACTTTTTTTTTCTTCTTTTTTTCCCTTTTTTTTTTTTCTTTCCACAAAATCAAAGTGACTGGCATGAAGGGTTTCAGAAAGTATCTCTTCATAAAGTGACTGCAAATGCTTTGCAGCTTTCAGAATCAGCTGATATTTACTCACTTTCTTGTAGATTATTAAAGATGATGGAGTTAAGTACAACATTGTTGTAATACAGCTGCCAACTGATTTGGGAAAACGATTTTTAAGAAAAATGTTGAAAATTTTGTCAAATCTTATCTATGGTTATTCCATAAGCATTTATATAATTATACCTGTCACTGGAAAACACTAACAAATATTGCATATGAATATATCTCAAGCTGTAAGTTGTTTACAGTTTTCAGAGGCTTTTCTTAAGTATTCAAATTTTTTATGCCGCTGGCCATCTAGATCACATGATGCTCTCTCTATTCCATTTTGGTTACATAGCTTAGAACAAGGGAGTGGTGACTGACAAGTTTTAAATGCCACTGCTGAAAGAGTTGGCTTTACCAGACCTGTCCAGAGAAGCTGGGCTCTGGTGAGCTGGTCTCTGAGGGAACCAGGTAACTGTAAAGCAAATCCACACAGGCTCATGGTGGCTAAAAAGAGCAGTGGTGCAGGCCTTGCTTGGCTCATAAACATGTACTCAGTGGTGTGTTAGACTTCAGGGTTTGTTGTTTCCAATCATATTAGTTCTTTAGTGTATTTGTTTTTCTGGTGGGATTGGAAAGGAAGTGTCACTTTCAGATGTATGATGAACTTGTCCATCATAGTCTTGCTCTTAATGACTTTATGACTCCTCCTGCAATGGTAATTACGTTTATCCTCTGGCACCATCCTGCATCATTTGGATGAATACAGAAAATTAAGGAGCATCCTCATAGTTTACCTGTGAGATTACACATTGAAGCAGAAAACTTATTTAGGAAACAGTTGAATTTTGAGGCTTGTTTTCATTTCAGAAGAAAGACTTGCAATATGATTGTGTCTTTTTGCATGGTAACATGCAGGAGTAGGATGCAGATTAGATGTTTAAGGGAAGCTAAGAAAATACACGAACTTTCAGACACATGTATGCCTCTTATATGACTTTCACCCATTGCTTCATACAACCACTATTTACATTTGGAGCTAGTGGTTACTTAAATGCTCAGAGCCCACAATTGAGCCCAGATTTCCAAAAGTGCTTGGCACCCAGCAGTTCTCACTGAGACATTTTTATGGCCAGATAATCAAAATTGCTCAGCATGGTGGAAGCTAGGGAGTTTTGAAAATCTAGCCACTTATTTTAATGCCCAAATGGAGGCTGGGTTCTTCAGGAAAGCTGGTTCATATATTACAGTTCCAATGACTCTGTATTAATCCTGTAAGTACTTTTTTTTCTCTTATGGACATACAGTCTATCATATATGTGCCCCCTAAAGACTTTCCCACTCATTCTTCCATATAAATTGTAATTACATTAGTTTCATTGAATTTCAGAAGTGTTGGTACCATACAAATGAAGCAAAAGTTCAAATGAAAATCAGATCCAGTAATTACAGGATTTTTCTACAAGCATTTTTCTTTTCAGGCTTGACTTGGAAATGAAATAAAGACAAGAGACGCCCATTTCCAGGCTAGGAAGCAAACAAAACCAAATTGTAGAGGGTGAGAGTTGCTTAGCTTAGCTGCTTTTTATAAAGCACTTTGACAGCTGAAAAGAAAAACATTGAGGTAACTTGTAAAGTGAATAACTTCAGCTATTACATTTGCAATTTTCCGCTCAGTGTTCCCTGTCCTACTGCGCAGAGAAACTTGGTAGGACAAAATACCCCGGCAATAATAGTCTGCTTTGACTCTGCAGACATTAACTAGCTCACCTCACACCCCTTCAAGGCAAGGAAATGGTGTGATTGCCACCTTGCCTCTGGCACAGCAAACACTCTAAAGTTGAGGTTTGCCAAGAGAACTGCTGGCTGTGTTGCTCCTCTCTCATTTCTCCTCACAGTTGCAGAACCACCTCAGTGCCCCAAGAGATGTACTTTCTCTGCACTTTTCCACACACCTGATCCTTATCAACAAATGTGCTGTTCTGTTTGTGACAATAAGGGATTATTATGAATATTTTGTGATGGTTGAGGTATTTCACAGCTGCCCACAAAAGGTTTGTTTTATTCAGGTATTTGTTAGACATGAAGGGCAACTCCTGTACTTCATAGAATTTCAATAGTGCAATTAATAACAGTCTCCATGCCTCATAAAATCATTTGGAAGAAGGCTTAAGGAGGGTCAGAATGTCTCCTGTGCTCCAGGAGGGGCACCTGGATGCAGAGTCAGCAGAAGCCACGACTGAGAGAAAGAAAAGTGGGGGGTTCTGTGGGACCTGTGTCACATGCACCTCCTTGTTCCTCACACTGGCTGCCAGGAGCTCAGCATCCCTGTAGGAGCTGACCTGGCACCTGGGAGTGCAGAACTCAGCCTCAGTTTCTGAGGGATCCAATCTCTGTGAGTGAAGGAAAGCATTGCAAGGCTGGGTGTTTCAGGGGAGGACTGGTTCTCTCTCCACACGCTGCCCAATGTGGAGGTGTATTTTCAGTAGCAGTATTCTCATACCAGAAGAATGCCTTAAATTGGATCCACTGAGTAAAAACCAGCTTCCAGTGCATTCACCTGCAGGCTTTGTTCTACACAACTCCTGTTGAACACCACGGCTCCTCACTACCTCCCATCTGGAAACTGACCCTTTTTTTGCTAAAGGTTGAGCAGAGCTACCTTTCCAAGGCCAGCCAGGTCATTTTCCTCAGGCTCCATATACTGTTCCCATGAGCAACACATGAGTTTGAGTCTCATTAAAAGTCAGCAGATGGAAGCCCACTTCTTTGAATATAATCAGGTATCTGTCTCTTACTGATTTGAGTAGAGATGGATGTATAAATATGTTTAATATATTGGACTATGGAATGTCTGAATTAATGGTTAGTGAGGTTTTAACTGTCCCCTCAGACCCAATTTTTCTTCCTATATGCACCCTATCCCCCTTAGCTTGGCCACCAACTCTTCCCTTACAGAGCCTGGAATTCACTGTGGAACTTCTGTTTACAGGGTTTGGTTAACATTTTCCTGGGAAAATACTGACCTTGGGATCATCCCACTCCTCCCTATTCTTACCCATGAAACATATTTGTCTACTGTCCTCTCTCAACTGCTTGTAAACAGTAAACTCAGGGTACAGGCCAGGGGAGAGGTGGGTTGTTTGCAAACCTATATCCAAAAGGACTTCATTTAGCTAATAGTAATCAATAATGTAAGTAACTGGGAAGAGATAGGTAAGAAGTGGAGTGGCTTGTGTGGTGTGGGCTGATGAATTCAAAAGGAATTTGTCTTTTAATTACTTTGCTGCTTTTGAAAATGTGTGCGTAAGTCTTTCCTTCAGACAAAGGGAACTTAAGCTTCCAGACAAAGAGATCTCTGACTCACTCGAGGTGTTATGACACCAACTGCTTGCAAGTTCATTCTGCTGCTGGATCTGCTTCCTTAAATGTCTTGTTAATAAATCCTTGCCAAAAATTGTATCTGAGGCTGGCTTAACATGGTGGTAAATGACCTCTTTCATCCACTTTCATCCAGCAACAAGTGATAGCTTAAAAGAAGGGTGCTGAAAAGGACAAAATAAGTGCTATGTCTGTACACTTATTTTTAATAGCATTACTGGTAGTGGCTGGCACTAAAATATATTAGAATCCTTTGTGCTGTTTGCTATGAGAGGTCCAGAAAACCAGTATTCATGTCTGCATAATTTGTGACAGCATCTGATGTTCTGAATAACAGGGATGATAGTAGTCTCCAGGTCTCCATCCCTCTCTCTGTACAAAAAAACCCTAAACCAAACAGTATTTATTTGACAGGTAAACACACTGATGACTGGCAATTGCTGTCATTAAAAGACCTCAAACAGTGGCTACTTCTTTGTGGGGTCGTTAAAAATCCACTGGCAACTGCATGCAGATTAAATTTACAGCTTGAGCTTTTGCTCTTGTTCTCTGCCTCCTTTTGCCCTTATAATTTCCACAGGAGAATTATTCACTGTCTTATCTAAGATGTTAAATTCCCTGGTGGGGTAAAGCACAGGCAATAGCTCCTGGTGGAAAAAGTAGTACAGTGACATTGTCTACCTTAATGCATTTATTTCCAGCTCCTCTTGCATTGTTGCCCTGTTTTCTGACATCTTTTCCTACTACTAGAAGAAGACCAAGTTAGGTTACAAGATTGCAGCTGAAGCCCCAAGCTCAGATCTTTCAGTGTATAACTTTCATGTAATTTCAGTCAAGAATCTGTCTTGTGTATAGTTTCATGCAGTGTTCAGCCTGCAAACAGGATGATTTAATTGCCCTGCAGGGTATGCAAACCAAATAAAATTAAGTCCACGTGAGCTACTGTCATCTCTTTTGGCTTGACAAGAAAAAGTGATGTTAGTTCTGCATCTGCCTTAGTGTTATTAAATCTTTCAGTACTTTGGGTGTGTCATACTTTGGAATTTCATTAAAACCTTATCATTAACTAAAAGGTCATATTGCTGGTCTTGATCACAGTAGAGAAGGGCCTGAAAGTGTGTTCTCTAAGTATGGTAATGGCTGAAAAAAGAGAAGGCAGATAAAAATAGTCCCCACTTTGCTCTTTTGGAATCCAAAAATACTGCTTGCTCTTCATTTATTTTTCTCTTTGTTTTTAAGATCCTGTGACGGGCTTTCAAAATCATGCAATTGTGAAATGACACATCAGTTTTGCAGATATGGGGAGGAGCAGTTCTAAATTCTCTGGATGCTTGAATTTGAGTGGACTCAAGCTGGGAGCTCCTGAGTTATTGATGGAAAGTGCCACATTGACTCAAAGGTTCATTCTGGGAGAAGATTTGTGCTATGGAGAATGTAGACATTTCTTGGCATTTGGGGCAGTGTGTGTAAACCAGGATAGCCATGCCTGTAAGATTGCATCACTGCAGGTATTCCCTTTCTGCTGGGCATCAATGGGGATGCCTTGGATTTGGTAATTCACAGAGGAAAAGCCTGTTTTTGCTCTCTGTGCCATGCTGTTTATAAACCCAGAATCAACCCTTGTAAAATGAGTCCTTTCTCCTGTGGTGCAGACACACCAGGGCCGCCTTCTGCCTCCCTTTCCCAGTAACATCCCGGGCCACACTGCTCTGGCAGAGCCTGTCTAAGCCTTTTGTTTCAGCAAAATGCACACCTGCCAAAGACAACATGAAGCTTTACCAGCCACAGTTTGTTCAAACAGTGCTCTTGCCCTCCCACATCCCAGCCAAAGAATGCTTGTGTGCTGCTGCCAATTTCTGCCAACGGATACAAGCAGTGGGGAATACAGGAACTGCCACTAAGTCTCCAGAAGAACAAGGCTTGACGTATTTTGGCCAAAAAGAAATCCATAATCCTTAAGAAACAAAGATTGCGTTTCATGGAAATCTGTTTAATGGGAATGGAATGGCAGGGCGATGTAATTCATATTCAATGGGATGTATATAAAGTAAGCCAAAACAGTTTCTTAGCAGAAGGCAGGTCTATGATCTTAGTCCCATTAGGATACCTCTGGAAT
The DNA here is from genome assembly GCA_037834095.1 of Argya squamiceps. Classification (NCBI taxonomy): domain Eukaryota; kingdom Metazoa; phylum Chordata; class Aves; order Passeriformes; family Leiothrichidae; genus Argya; species Argya squamiceps. The sequence goes on along the minus strand of JBBMKD010000044.1, from coordinate 5,074,359 downwards.
GTTGCCTTTTTCTGCAGTGGGGTTGCAGTGGATTTTCGTGAGACTGACACCAGCATCTGGCTCACAGGAGCAGCTCATCTGACCTGATCCACTGGTAGCTGAGGCTGCTGTGTACCTCACTGGGAGCACGTCTAGATTTTCAGATAGTGTATTTCCAACCACAGTGTCTTTTCCAAACTCTCTGTTTCTGAGGGCAATCAGCATCTGCTTTAAGGGTATTTAATGACTCTTCAAATGGGAACAGTCCACTGGCAAGACAACAATATCTTACAAGAAATAACAGATCTGTTGAAGAGTATGAAAGATTTTCTTGTTCTGTAACTTGGAAATTTCTTTACTGCTCAAGATTCTTTGGGTGGAAATAACATCCAATATAATTGTTACTTTCTCCTTGTTCCCTCAGAGTATGGATTGTGGAGTGTCTCTTGAGCTTGAGCTTTTTTTCTATTTAGGAATATTCTTTCTGTTACAGCTTCTATATTCAGTAAATGGGCATAAGCAGAAGAACACCCATGATTTAAAACACTTGGTGAGGGAAGGATAACTATGTGGTTGTTTTATTGTGTCCTACTCATTTTTCAAACTATTACATAATCCTTAGTGGAAACTCCAAATGAATTTGTTTGATTAATTAATAGGTTGGCTCCTTAGCAGGTATGATTTGTTGTTAATGGAGCTATAATAAGGCTATGTTGATTTGTACCGTGGATCCAACTCTCAGAAGCAAAGAACTATAAAGTATTGAGTATTCTCTGTGGGTGTGCAGAATTAAATACTGTCCATAGGGTGTGTGTGTATACATATGTTAGAATTTATATTGTTGGGCCCTAATTTTCTTTGTGGTGTGTTATAAAGAGAAGGTCTGGGAAATTCCCTTCTTACCTCACCTCTAAATGCTCAGCAGTTCTTTCTGAGGTTTGTATTATATTATGCTGGGGACAAATTGACCAGGTTTATCTCCTTTTTTCTTTTCTTTTTTCCCCCCTTAATGGTTCAAAAATATAATTTTAGGTTTCTCATTGTCAAGGTTTTATTTCAGCCATCAGAGACAACAGGCAGATTTAGTAACAAAAATATTCAGCCCCCTTGGCCATAATGTTCCTGGGCTTCAGAGTAATTTAAAGCAGTCTGGTTGATAAGCAGAAGGCACAGAACTGTACTACTTTATTCTTCACAGCACAACGACCTTGCTTGAGCTTTACATCCTTTATATTGCCCATGGAAGGTTTGATAAACCTGAATGGCAGGGAGAGGGTTGTGGTACAGAAGTTCCTGCATGTTGGATGAGAAGTGTGGTCTTTAACATCTACACAGGGTGTCTACATTTATGAAGAGTCAACAGCACTCCAATTTTGGAGACCTCCTCGGTGTCCAAATTGGTGGAGATCTTAAAAATTATTTTTGTAGCTAAATTGAAAGCAACTTGAACTAGGCTTTGACAATTACTGGTTTCAATGACCATGGGAATGGGATAGGAGATGAAGTAGATGCTCAGCTGTTTGTTCTTAGAGAAGACACTCTGGTGTTGGTATGATCAGCAGAACACTTGGCCTTCCCTTCCCCCTGCATCAGGACCACTGTTCCTTTGCACAGCTTTTATATAAAGCACAAGGACCAATAAATAACAATGGAGCCTATAAATAAATACAGCTGTGAGCCGACAAAGGCTTCTGACAAACGATGTTTATTGAATTTCTCACGTGTGGTCCACTTTGAACCCAACCGTGGGGCTTGCTATGTTTTTGAAAGTATATTTTGTGCCCAAGTTTGGGATTGCCCTCTGTTAGACTAAGGAGATCTCTGGCAGAGGAAAGGAAAGGAATGGGTGAAAACAAGAGGTTTTTTCAGTGAAGCTAGGCTCAAGGTATTAACTTTAGGCAAATCAACCCAAGATCTGCTGATTGTTTACATGAGAGGGTTTATGAGCAAAAACAATGTCACTTGAAAGTGCTGGCTCAGATAATACACACCTCCCCTCAACAATTCTACCTGATGTCATTGTCCTAGAAATGCAGTATTCCATACCTAGATTTAAGTCCATTTTATGGTAGCCTTCAAAAATAGTAGTCAGGTACGTATGTAGGTGTGGGGTATCACGGGAGGTGTTGTATGGGACAAGGGAACAGAAAGCCCCAGTCCCAAAGAGCTTGAAGCCTCCCACTTGAGCAGAAGTTCCAGATCTGCTGGGTGCATGGAGTCCACTGGATCTCACCCATAGCCACCATGGGAGCTCTAGTCAGGTAAATTGACAAAGCATTAATTACTTCTAAGGAGAGCTAATGAGGCAATAAACCACAAGGGTGAAACTCAAATGGTTTATGGTACCATTAGTAGACTGAAATGGAATTATAATTAGAGCAGGGCAAACGATTCATAGTCCACAATTTATCCAATGGATTTAGTGCTTGTTTCTGTTCATGAATTATGCACAAGTAGGCATATTTTAGGAATGTATTCATTGTTTTCAATTGCTCAGCAACCATTTTATATGGAGAGATTTCTGCCAATATGAGTAGCCTTGTACTGTTTGCATCTGGTTTCTCTTTGCTTGGGGGATTTGTGTATATATTTGTGCTCTGTAGTGGGTCACTGAAATACTACGGTGTTTCTACTTCCTGGAATGTTATAGAAAAACATGTTAATTGTACTGGGATATGTAGCAGTTACCTAAATTTGCAGGAAAACCCGTCTTTGATCTTCAGAGTTGTATTTTTTTGCTTGATGATCAGTCCTTCTGTAAATAGCTCAGCAGTAGGGCAAGACTTGCTCAATCCCTTAAAATGAATAAAATTTGTGTGTCCAAATAAAAGTGTGGTTCAGGAATAATGAAACATGCTCAGGAAAGCTTCATTCCACTGCTTAGATCTTGACTTAAGTGCAGAATAATTCAAACATTTGTTGAGTGACAGTCTTATCTTGGGCTTTGAGGTGGTGTGGGGTTGAGCTCATAAAATTCCTCTTGGAGCTCTTCCAGTTTGCATGAAGTACTTGTATAATATAAGGGATGATCCTCTGTTGTGGGATATCTTTCCTGTCTGCTATCATTCACTTGGATTTATACAGGGAAACAATGTTGCTGAGAGGGCTCTAATGTTTGGAAATGACTGTGTATATTCTCAGATGCCCCTTGTCCTTGCATGGTGTGTTTGTGTCTCCATCTGGCTGTGCATGTACTGTGTGTCACAGGCTCTGCTGGTGACATGCAACTCCCCCACAGACCAAAAAATATGGGGGTACTTAGGAGTGTCCAGTCTACTTTCCAATGAGATGTTCTAGTGTGTTGGACTCTCAGTCAAAATGTCTTGGGGGCCAGTCTGTCTTTCTGTTACACAGCCCTATTCTCTTCCATGAAGAACCTATTTAGAAGAGACAGAAGTTTGTTGGAGTGGGGATGCTCTGTGCTGCCCAGTGGTCGCTTGTCTCCATGTTTTTCTTCCTGAATAAATCACACATTCTCCTTTTTATATGACATGTTTAGTTCCAGATTTTAGAGATTCAACATATAGCTCTTGTTTGTTATTATATTTGTTAATATCTAACCATGAATTATCCATGAATGGGCTAATTAGGCATTAATCATCTATTATACACCAACCAAGAAACAGAACTTTCACAGACATGGTTGTACTTAATAACTTTTCTGAATATCCCTGGGCTGGGGATGTCTGCATGAATTAGGGAAGTTCTTGCAAATCCTGGCCTAGAGGGTTGTTGCAGCATAGCTCAAAAATCAAAACAAGTCATACATGGAACAAATGCCTTGTAGAGAGAAAGGTCAGGATCCCAAATGATTCAAATGATGAAATATGGATCAGGAATTTGGTGACAACTTATCCTTTCAGAGAGGACAATATTATTGGAACTGATTTTTAGTTTACATGTAACACTTTGAATTAAGCTCACATAGAATGAAATGGAAATAGAAAAACTATCCATGTCCTGTGAGATTGTTTTGTGAATTCTAATGTTGTAACTTTATTAGAACAGAGACAGAGAGACTTTGGAGCAGCTTGTGTGTATACTCTGGATACCTGTTGACACTCTTCTGCCATGGTAGGTTAAAGTTTCTGTTAGTGCAGAGATGTTGAAAATCAGTGCAGAGGAGAAATGAACAGAAACTCAAGGAAAGAGCCCTGGAGGTGGCCAACATAGAGATTGAGGCAAATACCACAGAACCAAGATTAGATCATGCTGATGCCAGAAGTGTACAGCAACATCAGCAGTCATTCTCTGGTGTTCTTAACTGAACTGTGTCAGACTAATTGAGGTGCTGTTGCCTGGCCATGGTGAGCCTCGCTGGTTCTGTCAGTCTTTTGCTGTCTCTCCACGAGCTCAGCAGCACCTCTACAGTCTGCCCCCCTCCTGAAACATTTTCTCAGGCAGCTGAGACCTGCTGGGCCTCAGAATGACATTATAAAATCCAGTCTGTAGTACTGCTCCTGAGGCTTTAAGCTTTCTACTGTCCAGCTCCCCACCAACAGTGTTGTATGGTCTGTCCCCACTTTGAACTTTCTGTACCTTACTTTGTACATGACCCAGCAAAACCCAGCTCCAACTCTGAGTCACTGTACAGTAAAATAACAAAGTTGTCATTTAGATGTTTGAATTAAAAAGATTGTGGAGCCTGTTTCTACCAAATTACTTTCCTATCAAATATTAATAAACTTGGTTGGTTGGGGGTTTCTTTCAGAAGAAAAATCCAAGAGACATAAATCTATATTAAAGACTAAGTGCCTATCAAATGGAACTTTATGCACATTTGCTGTGGTTTTTCACTTTCTTTTTACTCAAGTGTTACAGAGGAAAGCCAGCAAACCCCACAAAATTGTTATTTTCTCTCTTCCATCTTTTAGCCCCAAAACTGCAGTTTGAATGCTGCTGTTTTCCATAGCCTGCGTTTCTGAGTGTCTGCCTGAAGCACAGATGACATGATACATGATGAAAGCCAAAGGGTTAATCTTCTAGGGACTCAAGACTAATGGCCCAGTAATGCTCACCCAAGAGGGAATTGTTGTGGCTGTTTCAGATCTCAGTCCTAGTCACTTTATAATAATTTGGAGATTTCCACTGGAGCTTAGGTGATAGTAGGAGCAGCTTTTAATAAGAGACAGCAGTGCTTGAGCTTGATGTCTTGTACCTTGGATCAAAACCTTGCTCCTACCTCTCCTTTATCTGCTACTGAAACCTCTTGTTGCAGGTCTGTATGTGGCAGAAATTCAGAAGATACTCCAATCCCTCTTAGTGGGGCCTTAAATTTTCATTAAAGCTGCCCTTTGCAGCTCTTCTTCTCTGCCATGATTGTTATATAGGTACAAGAGAGTGCACATTACTTTTGGGAGCATCCATGTATGTGGTACAGAGAGTTTCTGTATATATGTATATTTACATAGATATAGATACATATAGATGCATATATGCATTTATATGCATTCAGACAAGTCATGGTAAGCATGTTTCTACCCATGATTTTTGATCACAGAGGTGTGTGCACAGGGGAGTCCATGCAGGTCTGCATGTGTCAAGGACATAAACACTGCCTGTTTTGGATTCCTTGCTCTGATTTTTGTTGCTGTGGGAATTCTGACTTGCATCAAATCCTCTTGTGCAAATGGTTTGGATTTGGGGACTCCTCCCCTTACTAATGTGCTCTACCAATCTTCCTCTTATTGAAAGAAAGAAGAAGAAAGATGGAAGGCAGGAGAGAGAGCAGTGTAAAGGTCAGCCAGCATTGCAGCCCGATGCAGAGATTTATAACCCTCCAAATTCTCCCTCTCTCTGGCAGCATGTCTTTACAGACTCACATTATCTCTATTAATACCAGCCACAAGGTCATTACTCAGGCACTGAGCCTTCCTCCAGCATAAATATTTATACAAGGCTGACCTGCGGCTGCTGTGTTTGCCTTTTATTTGATTTCTGCCGCCTTTTGTGTCTGTCAGTAATGTCTTTAGCTGCTCTGGCTGGGATGGGGAGCTCAGAGGAGCCAGGGAGGGGTTTAGAAGGGAGTGAAAGAGAAGGGGGAGCAGGGAGAGCAAGAGGGGAGGGATGGATGGGAGGTTGACATTTTGTATGATCCCCATGGATGGTGACTTAATAAACCCTTATTTCACACCAGCTGAAAATTTTTAAGAAGTGAGTATTTTGCAATGACATTACAAATGTAGTGAAAATTTCCTTTTATCTACTCAAGAAGATAGGAGTGCAAGAATGTTTTGTGTATGAAGTGTTGCTTTTGCTGGAGATGAATGGGATTTTAGAGATCTATTGCAGAGAATAAGCTAAGGATAGTTTGCATGTAAGCATGCACAAGTGAATACATAAAATGCTATCTCACACATTTCTATCATGAGTTCATGGATGTGCATCTCTGCTTGTCCTAACACACTAGCACTGCCCTGAACCATGTTTCTAGTTTCTGTCAGAGTCAGGTGCAGATACCTGTCTGGCAGAAAGGGAGATGAGGTTGCTGTGCTTTCTTTGGGAAATCTGTTCCAAGGAGCAAGGACAGCCTTGGTGTCTGTGCTGCAGTCCTGTCCCCTAGCAGAGCTTTATCTGCCAGTGGTCAGAGATGTATGAGGAGCTTGGGAACAAGAATGGAAAATTGAGACAAGTGTGGGGCATGCCAATGATTGGTTGAAGTTTTCTAGTGTGATAAAAACACAGAAACTGAAGGGAAGAATCATGAGTTTAACCATGTGCTAAAATTTTAAATGGCACAACCTGTCTTAACTCCACAGGGATTGGATATTCAGTGGCACTTGTAACTGTTGATACATCCCTGTCCCTGCAGAGCTGAGAGCACTCAGTGCAGTTGTAGTGAAGATCTCCATACTAAAATAGGGAGATTTACTGTAGGAAAGGATTAGCACCACCTTAGCATTTGCACTTCTGAATCATTTTAAGCCTGGTAATTTTACTTAATTAGTTTTGCTTTTCTCTGTTTCACTTAGGTCTTTGATCCTGGTGAAGGCAGGCTATAGGTTGGAACTAGCACAGCAAATGGGGCAGTCCATTGTAATGGGCTTTTTCTTATTGTTGAATAAACACTGTTTAGTGTTTGCACAGGATTCCCGCTAATACCCTGAAAAATATCAGTAAAAAATAAAGTAAAATTAGGCTAACTTGAATATGGCTTTCAGATATGTTTTATCTACTTTATGGATGATTCCTTAATTTTCTCTTCCTCCTTTTTAGAGTTTGAGAAACTTAACTTTTGCCTGCCTTCAGGATGCAAATGTTATCTGTGCTATGATGTCAGTGCTGATCTGAGAGTTTCAGTGCAGTGGGAGAGTGAGGATCCTCCTTAAACTAACATATTACCTTTTGTTATTACTTTAAGCAAGGATTTTGGAGCTTCTGTCCCAGACAAACATCCCCCTGTGTGGTCTGGGTCTTCCAGCCTGACTGACTTGACTGAACTAATCACCTCAATGTATTTCTGAGAAATTCTTAGGTTTTACTGTGTGCATCTGCCTATAGCCCTTTCCTGAATACAAAGGTCTCCAAATTCTTTCAACTGTATTGTCAGTGCTGTGGCTTATTTCAAGAATCTCTTCCTTTCCTTATGCCACCTGAGGATATTTTTCCTCCCTAACAGTGGTTCTGTAATACTGCATTTGCATGGCACCAAAGCTGCCTTTTTCATCTGTGAGTAGGTTACAATTTTAAAATTAAAGCCCAAGAAACAATAACAAAAAATACATCCCTCAAAAAAAGAAAAAAAAAAAAAAAAGAAAAAAAGAAAAAAAAATCTGGTCTCATTTTTGTAGCTTATTTTCCCTGCAGACAAGGAAGTTCATGAGCATCTCTGGTGACCAGTTTTCAGTTGTCTCCACAAACCAGTGTGCCTGGTTATTGGAAGCAACCTGGATCCTGCCAGATACTCACAGATGAAACTGAGAGTCACTGACTGCTCAAATCCTAAACCATGGAAAACACGGCAGGCAAGAGTGATCAGTGGTTTTGCTTTTTCTCATGCAGTAGATAAGAAAGAATGCAAGGTTTAGGATGGGTGAGTGGGAAAGGCAGCTGGATTCTGTGCATGATTAAGAGAATAGGGGGATTTCAAGATGTTTGGAGTTAAGATCTGACTTACTGCTGTCCCTTATGTTCAGTTTCTGTAGGTGAGCTGATACTGGTGAAGAAAAAGACCGGTACTGGCACCTTTCACCCAGGTTCTGGCCTTGCACCAGCACAAGCTGCAGGCAGCCAAGTTCTTCCATGACTCATGTTCATGTCTCTCCTTCCTGACCTGCAGATGAAGCCATGGGAAAGGGAATCCTGTTGTGGAATAGAAGGTGGGGAGTTCTGTAGCCATTCTGCTGAAATTAGAGAATTTTATGGGGGGAAGGTACAAAATACACCACATAGTCTGTCCCTTCTTATTGACTGTGATATTGAATAGTCTTTCCCTTGAGCTGTCTTCACACTTTCCTTTTTTGGTTACTGCTGTCAAAACAAAAATCTACATCCTGAGTATGAAAACAGAAGTTTCTGTTGAGAAGCTTCAGCTGGAGCTGTGGGAACTCTGGAGCTGAGACAGTGTGTGAGGTGTGTGTGTGTATGCACACACTCCCCCTCCCACAAGTTATTTGAGCCTCTTGAGCCAACAGTGCCAGGGAAAGATACCCCCTTTCCTCATTATCCTGGCTCTCCTGTTTATGAGGACCTGTATTGATTTAGATGGAAGGATTGATACAGGCTACAGCTAGGAGAAAGAAAGAAAGAAAGAAAGAAAGAAAGAAAGAAAGAATAGGGTGGGGCCATTCTTTTTGGAATTTGCATACAATTTCCATACCAGCCTGTGGAACAATAGTGGGCACTCCTGCTGTGGGATACAAATTTCAGCAAAAATACTTGAATAATAATTAGCAGTGAAACAATTCAAATAAGTGACATTTAAATTGTCCTTTTGGGGCTCCAGGATTAAAAACAATAGAGGAAAATGAAGATGGTTCTTCTGTGGCAGAAATACAGCACCAGTTTTGCTTGGTTGAGATTTCAAACAGATGATTGCATGCAGTGTTTGAAATGTGGAGCTGTGATTAGAAACACAGAATTGTGACAGGAAGGATCTGTGCTAACTTCCAGATAAACAACAGGGAATACATCCCATTCTGTGTACAGCTAGGCAAGTTTCCCACCTTGGCTACTTCAGAGGGGACTTACAGGGAATGAGTTTCTCATTTTAATACAGATCTTAGAGGAGATGGAAAAATCAAATTTCCTGATGATTTCTGATCTTAGAACTTTATAAAGCAAAGCCATGAAAGATGATTGCAATTTTTCCAAAGTAACAATCCTTGTTGAAAAACTGCAGATCTTCTAGCTGAAGGGAAGAAGTTTGAAAATTTTTAAAACTCATTCTTTGCCCATGACCTTGTACTTAGCTTTAGCTGATCAGCAAACCCATGTTTTGGTGCTTTCTTGGCCCTTCCTTTAGCACCAAGTGACATTTTTATTAGGACGGGAGGAATAAAACCCCTGCCAATTATTCCCAGTATGACAAACAGTTTACTGTCTTCTCTTTTGTTACCCTCAGTGAGTCAAATCAGCTACCTCAGCTGCCTGTTGAGGTTCATATACTCTGAAATGGCTGTGTGTGCTCAGGTAACCTGTCACAGCACCACAGAAGGGAGGGCAGACACTGAACTGGGGTGGTGTGCTCTGATCTCTGTGTGGTAATGTACAAGCACATGAGCAAAACACACTTTGAGTTTTACTTTGAAACCACTCTCTGTGCTCACTTGTGCCCATCCAGTATGGCTCTCCTTTGAATTTGGCATAGAGACTCCATAATTCCATTTTCTTTATCAACATTTTTTCCCATTTTATATGTACATGGCTGCCTTATCTCTAAAACCTGGAACTGCTTTTCCTGGGCCAACCTGGTAATTCACAATAATTCATTCAGGACCCCTTTTCCTGGTTATCTATCCAATGATTTAAGCAAGTTACACAAATCCTTCTCTGTCTGATAGATTGTAAACAAACACTTTTGCTGAAATCAAAACCCCTTGTCCCATGTAACAGTTTTAAATAAGGAAGGCAGGTTTGTATTTCTTATACATGTATCATTTTTAAATTGCACTATAGATCTGGAACTCTGGGAGCCAGTGAGATTAGTGGAGGATTGAGGGAGCCTGGAACAGTGGCTGCACCTTGCAAGATCAAGTTTTTATTGACCAAAGATTAAGGGTTATGTACAAGTCATAGCATTTTTCTTTAGCACAGAGAAAATCTGTGATTTGAGCTTGTGGTGTCTGAGGAGCTGTTTTTCAGGGCAGCAGCTCCCATTTAAGAGGCAGTGAATAATGGGGTGGTGTCTTGCACTGGTAGATGTAATTTCCCAAAACAGGTTAGCATGAGAGAATGTGGAAGAGTCTTTAGGTGGCTTCAGTTATGGTTGGCTGAGGTTTCTGGGTTCCAGCTGGTGAGTTTCATTGTTACTCCTTTTCTTTATTTTGAGGATTTACAGCATCTAAGCCTGTTAGTAATGGAACTGCATAAATCTGATGCAATTGGTAGCTAGGTAAGGTAAACACACTTCAAGTACCTTGCAAGTATTTTAACTGCATTTGGGTAATTTTTAATATAAAGGGAGCAGTAGTGGTGGTAAGACACTAAAAATTTAGTGTTCAAAACAGCAGCATCAGTCCCACGTCTCTGTGCAATGCAGCAATTTCAGTGCCTGTATGACGAGAACTAAGAGTGACTTGTGAGCCAGGAAACATGAGTTCCTAACTTGCCTGTGGTCATACAGCACATTGATTTCCCTTCTTGGTGTCCCAGGGGTTTCATATGGAATGTGGTGCTGAGGACACTTACCTTGCTCTGGGAAGCCTTTCCTGATCTGTACATGTTTAGCAATGTTACGTCTGCACAGCATGGTCTGTTCTTAACTGCATTGTCTCTGTGTAATAACACAGAAAACACAGAAGAGTAAAAGGTTTGAGATGTGAACACATTGAAAATCCTGAAATAAAGTCTTGCTGTGTGGTGGTGAACTGAAACATGGACATTTTGGTACTTGATGGTTTTAACAAGACACTAAAACTATCCATTTCTAACTGTTTTGTTTTCTGAAAGTGTGACAATTGTGGTCCATTTCAGGTAAAACCTTAAAATAAATGCCTCAGAGGCACCAAATACAGCAATTTTCTTGCTCTAAACTCCACTCTTGATTCTCATATAATGTGAACCACATGCAGTTGCTGATGTGTATGTGAGTGCATATTATGTGTTCCTGTATGAGTTTGGACGTGCATTTTAAAATTACATATGAAGAATGCTGAGCTTATGTGAACAGGACAGGCCTTTATGGCTCTGAACTGATGTTCTGAAGTGAGCCATGCAGGTAAGATTGAAGGTTTGAGCAACAGTTTGCTGCGATTCAGCTCGCCCATATGGTAGATGATACACAGTGATCTTTTAGGAGAAGAGCTCCTTAAACAGAAGGGAGATTCAAATGAAGACATTTTGAATTAAGATAAAACCATGAAACAGAATATAGAACCTGTAATTGCTGCAGAGTGTTTGCTCGTTTGGTGAAAATGCTGTTTTCTGCAAGCCTTTTAAGGTGCTACTTTTGCAAACCAAAAGCAATTACTGGTGTGCCTGATTATGTGTGTGAGCCAAGGATGATATTAAAGAAATACTGCACAGGACTTGGACAACAGGATTTCCTTATTTCTTGTACTCCCCTCTACAATTTAGTGTGCCAGACCAAACTTTCCTAGGATCAAAGTTCAAGCAAGTTTGCATGAACTACAGGGTGAGTTTCAGTCCTCCCAGCCACTGCTGGAAGTTCCCTCTCATTTGCTGATGTGAACCAAACTGACATGCTGGCATTTTTGTACTTCATGGATTTTGTCTCAACTCTATGGGGATTTGGGGAGAAGTGTATTTGCAGGATTAAAGTGGGGTTAAAAGAGTTGAATAGCTAATTCAGCTAAACATCTGAGAGACTAAAGGAGAATCAATTGATAGGGAAGTTGCTGATACTGTAATGATTATTTTAATTAAATAATTGGGGAAAAGCCATGTGGGGGCCGGAGCTGAAGTGCACATGCCTGCATCTTCTGGGAAAGGAATGTATGGAAGATCCAGTGTCAAGTCCTGGGATTGAGTGCATGGACACAGCTGCCTGTGCTGTTCCTTTCCCTGCCTTGTGAGCAGCTCCTTCTTGCAGTCAAAGATCAGGTCTAAAATGGTGCAAGTGCTTAGTGTCCCTTATGCTGTGAAATACCATCTTTGCTCAATTACTGGAAAGTCACCCTCCCACAGGGAGCCACAAAGCTGTAATGGAGTTGAACACAAACATTTGTTTTGTTTAAAAACCCTGGTGTAACATTGCTGTACAACTTTGGATATGTCAGTTCCTGTAAATGCTCTGAGCCTGAGACCAACAGTGCAGAAAGCGTTGGAAGAACCCGTTGTGGAAGCGAGGTTTACCAACCTCTCCAATGTTTCATGCTGGCTTCAGTGATCTCCGTGGCTCCCTGCTTCTGTGAAGGCTTCCAGCTTTCTGCTTGTGACATCTCTCCTGATGTGCTCAGACAGAGGGAATATGCAAAAGGACGGCTGCGGCTCTGTGCTCAGGAGATGTCATCTCCGATGGATGTCAGGCAGGGGAGCAGCAATTAAGGCTCCAGCCGACTCTCTGCTCAAGCTCCAGGCACACTGGGGGAGGAGAAGAGAGGAAAAGAAGGTATAAGGGAAAAGTAAGATAGTGGGAAAAGGGGGGAGAGAAGGAGAGAGAGAGGAGGAAGAAAGGGAAACTGCAATGTGGAAGAATGGGAAATAAGAGCAGCATGGTACAAAATGTGAGGAAAAAATGTGAAAATATCTTAGAAGAGAGAATAACAAAGAGAGGGGGAACAGGAGGAAATAAAGGAATGAACATGTGGCTTTGAGAGGTCAAAGAAAGAGGAGGTGGCAGAATGAGATGACTGGCAAGAAAAACCATGAAAGCAGGGACATGAGGACAACTTGAGGGCTTTTAGCTACTTGCTGCTGGTGGCAAAAGAAGCCTATTGTCCCAATCCACCAACTGTGGTGCTGCAGAATCCCTTTATTCCTGACTTGCAGTGAGCTACCAGTGTAAATCAGCTGCTGTTTTACAGTTGTGTGTCAGTGGGGAGAACCATTGAATTACTTTCAAAGACAACTCATCAGATGCATCCAAAACCCCAGTTTGACAGGGCTCAGAACTAATGCTTAAAATTAAGACTTGGAACAGCAAGCTAAACAGCTTTTATCTCACCTGCTGTGCCATGAAAAACATCTGTTACTAGAAGAGATACAGGGATCAGCCCCTTGGGAAACTAAAGCACTGAATGATTTTGAGATTACAGCTGAATTAGGAGTTGAATGTTCTTTATGAACACAAAATGTTTTCAAAATAAAATTACTAGATCTTTTCTATCTTTTCAATTTTGTTGTTTGAATACAAAGAGGTTTCCATCTCTTCCAGCTGTTCAGTCTCTGACTTTGGGTTCTCTTGCTTGTTCCCTGCTGCTTGGCATCATCATGACTTTCTCTTTTCTAGTAACTCTCATTATCTGGGATCCTCTACTTTGTATCTGTTTTGAAATACTGTACTGGAGCTGAGCATCCATATTTTGTCTTCACTTATTTTTAAATACATTATTACTCTCTGGAAGAATCCAGTGTCCTTGTCCCATAATCCTACTTTGATATCTTATCTAAGAATGGTAAAAGTTCCTGGGTGATGACCATCACGAGCAATAGAATAATGGAATTGTTTAGATTGGAAAATACTTTTAAGATCATCAGCATCACTGGCTCATTCTTTCTTTGCCTATTCCAAATTCCTGACTGGCTAAAAGAAACCAACTTCTCAAAACTTTCCAGAGTCTCTTGGTGCACCAGTTATTAAACCTTGAAATACAATTTGGAACATAAACTATGATGGGATTATTAAATCTACAAGGTTTAGCTGCAAAGAGCCAGGCTGTTGCCAAAGCTCCATGCTTTAGCTTATTAATAGTTACTAAATTGGGGTGAGAGCTGGCAGAGGGCAAGTGCAGAGCGAGCTGGAGAGAAGCACAACCCTTATGCATCCAGCATCCTTTGCTATGTTTTATTTTCCCCATCTGGATTTCCCCCGCCGAGCAGCAAGCGGGCGCTCAGACGCGCGCGGTGCCAGACAGCTGAGGAGGCGCGGGGAGTCAGCCCGGTGACGTTTGGCATCGCTGGGCCTCTTTGTGCCAGTGGTTTAGTGCCAAGAGTAATTGTGATTTACACCCGCTGCCCCTTTGGTGGCAAAATGGTTTTGATTAAGTGCATACCACGTTTATTAAGTCTTGCACAACCCAGCACAGGGTCTTGGCTGGGACGCCGTAAAAGGCAGTGAGATTTACACATCTCACTGCAGGATTCATTTAATCTCTTGGGGATTTACTGACCTTCAATTAGAACTGTTAAGTACTGTTTACTTGGTACCTAAATCATGTAAGGCCCAGCTAGAGTTTCTTTTTTTGTTTTCATTAGTAATGTTGTGATTAAATGTGAGAAGAGAAGGGAAAGGACCTAAATACAATTTGACCAGTGAACACACGCCCTAAAGAGAAAGACTTTGAAGGTTTTAAATCAAAATGCTCAACTAAACTAACCCATTTTTCCTTAATGATCTCTGATCTGAGGCCATTGGTTCAACCGAAAGCAAGGAGTAACTTTATGGGAGTTGTGTACACACTGAAGGACACCCTCCTCCCTTTCTTTCCATTCAACTAATCCACTGTCTGTGGATTTAATGGAAGAACAATTTTTAACTTCAGAGAACTTCCAAACAGGTGTTGAAAGAACTTCTCAGCTTGGCTGTGAAAAATGTATCTGCTTCATTGTCTAAAGTCACTAAAGTTATCTGCAGTTAAGGTCCTTCTCGTGGTGAACCAAGAGCAGCTGTATTGGGAAGCAGGATTGTTCTTACTCTAAGTTCATTCAATATCGTCCCAATCACTTCAGAAAGTCTCTGTGGTTCTAGAGAAAAGATCTTCTGTTCTTTGCTGCCAAATACATAGAATTTAGAGATGGCATAGCAGATTAAAAGTGAAAATTAGGTCTGAGCCTACATTACAGAGCAAAAATTTAAGTATTTTTGGTCTAGGTTACCACTGAGCAATGTGTCATTCCAGCTGGATAACATCACAGTCAGGATGGAAGGGAAAAGATTTTGTGTTTGTGAATGGAGCTCTGGTTAATGATGAGATTTTTCTAATAAAAAGGTCTCCTCTTTGTTAATAGCTTCTGGTCTTCCAGAATATGGTATTTTTAATAATTGGCAGGAAAAATGTTGGCAGATTATGAGCATCAAGGTGTGAATTCTCAATGTTCAGAAGTGAACTAATTTGGTCTAAGCTTTGTTGGGCAGGTTGACCATTTGGCATCTTCTCTGCACCCTGACTAGATGAACACATACAGCAGCACCAAGGACCTGTTTGCTGGGATGAAAGTGGAGTTTGACAACCTGAAAATTCCTTTTCCACAAGTATTCTCTAAATGTTTCTTTAGAACTTGGCTGCTTCTGAGATTTTTCCTGCCAAGAAACTGGTCGGCTGGAGTGCTCATGGAAAGTGAACCCCAAAGGAACCATGAGCACAGGCAAAATGAGTTCATGGGTTGGAAAGCCAAAGAGAATGTCGAGCATTCACTCAGCTCTCATTAGTAGCTTGGGCTTCTTACTTCCTCCTGACTACTCAAATTAATAACCCAGCTCCTTGTGCTTTCTCTGGCATTATGTCAAGAGCAGGGGAATGAGGTGTGGAGGAGTTCAAGGAAACAGTCAAATGGTACATGCCCTTTTAATTCAAGGTGTAGAAAATTCCCTTGAGACCTAAATCAAAAATTGAACTCACATCTCCTGTCACTACCAGAGCTACATAGCATCTGATTTGGAGCACTTGAAGATAATTTACAGTTTCTGGTCATTGAGCTGAGTCAAATGAGAGTCCAGTTGTTTTTAAGGTGCATAGTTTACCTATGTGTGAATTTTGGATTCTCATTTACACAATCTCATCTGGGTAATGACTGTTTAGGTCATGTGCACATTCAGTGGCAAATAATGAATGAAAGGAAAAGGTCCTTTAAAATGTTTTCCATATTGGTGGCATCAGGCAGCCTAAGGCCACTGTGAAACCAAAAGGCAAAGAAGGGAGGAGTAGGAGGTCTCAAAAGGTCATGTTTTTCACCTTTACTCTCTAGTTACAAAAAGTATGTATTTTCTTTTGTTATAACAGCACCATCTCCTCATGTTCTCTTGCCTTTCTTTGGTTGGGTAAATATGGAATTGTTCCTCTTAGAGCTCTGGTTTTACTGAATCTCCTCAAACCTGGGGCTACATTTGCAAGTGCCCTTATGTAAACAAGTGGAAAGTGACAGCTTATAAAAGACTGTAGTGGTGAACAACAGAGTTCTGTCAGGTGTATAATACTGGGAATTGTCCTCTTGGAATAAAGTGTAACTGGAAGTGAAGCATATCCAAGAGCTCAGCAGCTTCCAGTACTTTGGGTGCCTCATTTACAACTGAGAAATTTTATGTGGTTTGGTTTGCATGTTTTTGCTGTCCAGGAATACTACACCCAGTACCATGACTCTCATGATTTTGTTTTTAAACTCGGACCTTTAAGTGCCCAATTTGCAGGTCCTCAGGGTCTTTCCAGAGTTTTAGATCCAGCACAGTCTTAATGTACAAATCATAGTGATTATTCACCAAGCTTCAAACTGTCTCTGGATCCACAATGGGCCAGGACCAATGCCCAGGTCCAGCTCGATTTGAATACTTGAGGTGCTTGTGGCTCTGTTTTGTTGTATCGATCCTAGGCTGGAAGAAAGGTGGATGAAGGCGGCTGCACTGTTGGTGAAGGTACCAGGCATTGTTAATACAGGCTTGGGGGTACCTGACAAAGCCACAGTGACAGTGTAGCAGTGATTTCAACAACCGTGTTTCTTTACACACTCTCAAGCAAAAGGCAAGGTACAGGAGAGGACCCCATCCTGCTGGGAGGGGGTGAGCACACCCACCCCAGATGACAGCAGGGACCTTGGTCCTCTGGTGGTTCCTTGAGATCTGTCAGGCAGTTCTACAGCCCGCAGAAAGCTGCTGCTCTTGATGAATAGAAGGTGCTAATCTCCTTCTTCCTAAGAGACCTCTTTGTCCAGAAGTGTTGGGATTTAATTGGCTTGTTCACACTTTCTCCAGCAGACTCTGACTTCTAACACTTCCTCCACACCCCGCCCCCAGCCCTTGGTTCACGGTGTCAACAGGGCTGGAAGTGTTTTAATTCCTTTACTGACAGTCCTCCTCCACACCAACTGCACGACTGGGTGGACTGCTGGGGTTGGCATGCTGGGAGCTGTTAATCCAAAAAGGCGATTTACTTTTCGTTTTTGTCTGGAAGGATTTAGTCCATTGCACTTGAACGATTGCAGAGACTGAAGCATTTTCTCTGACCAAACCATTAATTCTTTACTAGGGGTGGAAAAAAACCCCCTTGTAATAACCCACTTTTTATTTCCTTACTCTTGCTCAAATCTATTACATCCTCACTTATCTTTACGTGTAACAATTGTAATAGCACCCAATGGTCCCAGTGTGTTGTAGGTGTTTGCACAGTGCTCACTGTATGGTGCACTCAAACGTTTGTGGTGCAACTGAACAATAAACACCAGTAGCAAAACTGTCAAGCTGCTGGTGCAGGAAATCAGGGGGAAATAAGAAATTAAACACCAGTGTGGGCTTAGACAAAACCTGTTAAATTTTTGATGCATTTTGTTTGGAGAACATACTCTCTTTTCCACTTGAGCAGCATCAATCACCTTAGGGATTGTAACAATGTGAGCAGGTGCTGCAGGTAGGAATGAAATAGAAGGAGGCCTTATGGTCAGACTGATACTGAGAAGAGGTAAGGGTTCTGAGAAGGAGGCTTTGGAAAGTGAGATGGGGAGGAGGTAGGGCCAGAGAACAATCAGGGGATTTGTCTGGGGAGAGAAGCCTATGTAGATGTGGCAGATACAGTCATTAGGAGCCAGAAGGAGAACTAAACACCAGGTAGCCATGAGTGCTGCTCAGAGCTGCTGAGAAAGGAATATTCACTAATTACAGCAGAGGCCTTGGATGCCTGGGAAGGCTGTTCCAACACACAGACCGTGTGTCCATTGTATAGTCCTCACTCCCTGGGTATGGGAGGCACCACCCTCCCAGTCCTAGAGCTGAGAACTGGGAGTGTGGAACAGCCTCTGCAAAGTCTGTGTCACTCTTAAATCATTGTTCCAAAGAAAGTACAGGGTTGCTTTTTCTTTTTGTTTTGGATACTTGAGTCATAGCCAACAAATAGAAAACTCATTCCATGGTTATCTGAAAGACGATGTCACATACAATGGCAATTAGAAATATTTCCAAAATTAAACCTCCAAAGGAGGAAGTGAATTACAATGCAAGCAACCTTTGACCCTGGAGAATCATAATGGCTTCCTGGATTTGGAGATATTATGAGCAGAAGCCAGAGAGGTACTAGTGCTGGGTTGTAAGAAGTGTTAAAATTAGAACACAATGTGGTAACCTTGGGTGTGTCTTTCTGATCTGAAATCTCCTCCCACCCACACTTCTGTTTAATAATGATGTGTTTTGAAAAGCTTATGTCTGGCTGCCTTAATGTCTCGGAATTCATTCTGCGTGCATCAGCTTTGGTGGTTATCACTCTGCCAGACTGTGGGCCACAATCCAAAAAAGTACAAACCCACTTGTTTACCCCTTAGTATGGGAACAAGGCCACAGAGTAAAGACAGCCACTATGCTGGGGGCCAAGGAAATCAGATGGGTGTGCACCTAACCTCTCCATCTCTGAAAAACCTTCTTCTCAATTTTGGTTTTGTTTATTTTTGACATTTTAATTTACTTTCTGGACCAAGACCTGCATGCTCATCCTTTTGGGAGACAGGGATCTTGTTGCTTCATATACCCCCAGCATAGGCTTATTATTCCAACAACAGCAGTATCCAGTGGGGTCTGGTGTCATCGTACCAGGCTTTGTGCAAACACATAATAAAAGACAACTCTGGCCTAACAAGAAAAGTATTACAGTCTAAACAGACAAGGCAGACAGTGGGTTTTTCTTGAGGAGAGTGACAGAGAGATAAGCCGGCCTAGGAAATGTTAGGACATTTAAAATCTTTTCCTGTTCTCTCTCACAGAAGAAAGAACATTATATTTGGCTACATACATGAATCCAGATTTAAAAATAGCTGGGTTCCTTCCTGGCTGAGGGAGAAAGACTGAAATGAGTCAAATTTATTAGCCTCCTAGCAAGCTTGCATTGAATTTTTGCTTGTTGGGACTCCCCCAAGTAATTGTATTTTTACAAACAAGTTGGTTGAGTAAGAGTTTCATGGGCAAATACCTTGATTTATGGCATGGACATGCAGGGGGAAAACAAGTCCAGTGTTTGTGCGAGTGAATTCCAGCCACACAAATGTTTGAGAAGTGAAGCCAAGGGGGCAGAGTTGTCATTAGACTGATTTGGGAGCTGGATTTAGTTGAAGGGCAACATTTTAAAAGCACCTAAGTGACACAGGAGCCTCAGGGCAAGTCTTTAGCGGGTGGGGCTTGTTAGGGGGAATGAGGTATCTTGCTAATGTGGCCGGGCTCTGCGGGATCTTGGCACCCCGGCAGGGCCGGGCTGGGGAGGATTTAGCAGCTTAGGGACCTCTGCCCTGGGAGCCGCGCTGCGGTATTGACTTTCACTGTGTGCCATTTTTAAAGGTGATTTAGGTGTGAGTACTGGATTTACAAACGTATTAAGGTGCCGATCTTCCACTGAAGGCAGTGAAGGCTGGAAGCTTTAAATGCCTTTTTGGAGGGTCTGAGCCTCGGGGCCAGATTTACAGAGCTGTGTAGATATCTGAAATGCCTGGTGATCTTTACAAAAGCACCAAATGCGTTAGGCCTGTCTCCTCTTGACTTCAAAGTGACTGACTAGTAGAGATAAGAAGTTTGGTCCAAGATCTGAGTCTCAAGCTGCCTGTATGGCTTTGTGGAGATGATCTTTAGGAGAGCACATATTACCTTGAAGCCCAGCTCAGTCTCACTGAAGGTCAGAGTGTTGTGGGTATTTCTGACAATGCTGCCTTGCCAAAATTAAGTAAAGAGAAGGGGGTTGCTGCAGTGAAACTATTGACCTGCTTGACATCCAGCGTGCTCTACAAAGGCTTCACTTTTGTTATGCAATAGCAAAACCAAATGTGACAGGACAATGGGATTACAGCGTTACCCCTTGGAGGACGGGGTATTTAGCAGTGAGGACAAGATGTTCAACATAGAAAAATGGGGGAAAGTGAAACAAACAAAGATGTTTGGGTTGAAAGAGAAAAGGGAGCATCAGTTAATGGAGTAAGGGAAAGGAAAAATGGGTAAACATCTGGCCCAGGTGGACTCCTTGCCAGAGCAGCTGATGTAATTTGTGCAAGATACTCCTTGACTTTGCTTGTAACTGAAGGCTCTGAGGTCAAGGGACAATGTGCCTCATGCTTTTAATGCTCTGTAAGAAGCTCCAGGTCTGTGCTACTGGGTGAGGACCATTTTTTACCATCAGACGATTGCCAGATTTCCTGTGCAGCAAGGAAAGCACCAGCAGCACCACTGCAAAGTCATGCAAGCAGCCAAACCACTGAAGTTCTTCTCCCCCCACTGCTGTTGCCATCACAGTTGCAGCTGTCCCTGAAGGCTTTTCTGCTGTTTTGAAAGGATGTTAACAAGAGAATGCATTTGCTCTTCTGCCTGACAGAAGGGGAAAAGAAAGTAAGATTTTTAACAGATATTCTTCATGTTCAGTTGTAAAGATTCAGTTCTTTGTCCTACCCCTGTGGCACGACTACCTTCGATCTAATTGCTAGAAAACTGTTACAACACATCCTCACCTAGTCTGGAAAATCCTTTCTCCTGATAGGGCAGCTGAGGAATTCAAACATGTCAGTCATCCAAGATCATGTTGCACAGAATATTCCATCATGCAGGGAAGTGGTGACAAGAACTTGCTTTAAACAGAAATGGATGTGGGTAAGATTCAAGTTTTTCTCTTCCTCTGAGGAGAGTCTGTAAGGGGGGACAGTGTGGGCAGAGTAGCCTCAAAGCTCCCTTGGCCTACAGCATGGTGAGAAGCAGTCAGGGCAGGGAGGAGGGCAGGGAGGAGGGCAGGCACGTCCCTGCTGCCCCTCTGGAGCCATGGCGATGTGACAGCCCCGTGCCGAGCCGCCACTGTCCGGTGACAGCACAGCGGCCCCGACAGCTCGGGGTGCTGCGGGCGTGCCCCGCCTGCCCGGGGGCTGAGAGCCGAGCGGCCGAGGCAGCTCTTTGCAGAGGCTTCCCTACACATCCTGCTCTTTTCCATGCCAGCCAGGGCGTCTGAGTGAAAGAGAGCACAGCAGACAGCTGAGTGACAGCTGCCAGTCATGTTGACTGCAGGGTCCTCAGAGGGAAGGAAAATATCTCCTTTGTGTTCGTGTGTGTCCCCCTCCCATATCCCCAGCTAGAGATCCACCCCCAGGGCTTGCTCCTTATGCGAGGAGCCACTGGGTGCATTCTTTTCATTTCAAGTCCCTCCTCAACACAGACCTGTTTTGCTCCTGTTTCCCACTTTAGCTGCTTGCTGCAAGGTCCATACTATTATTTCTCAGTGAGCCTTGAAATGCTTCTCCTTGCAAGAGCTTGCAGGCTCATTTCCACACAATAAGGGCAGTTAGCATTTTCTTCCCATTCCCATCTGCTACCTGCCTGCTCTGGGGGACTCAGAGAATAGCAAGAGACTGGCAGAACTCTCATCTCTTGGATGCTGCTGACAATTTCTATTAAGGAAAGCTGAGAGCATATCAATTAAATAAATATATTATATAGACACAGGCAGCCTTTAGGATTTGCTTCTATTTTCTGCAGTACTCCTTGATGTCATGCCTTGAAGATATCTTACCTCCGGTAGCAGCAGCTGCCAGCAGGATCATGGTTTTGGGTCAAGAGAGCCTCAGCTCCTGTGAGAGAATGAGCAGAGCTGAAGGAAGAAGGAAAGTGGCAGAGTAAGATCCCCCTTGGCTACTGGGTAACAGATATTGGCTCAGACTGGGAAACAGCAGAGAGGAACCAGGCTAAATTTAAACAGATAAAGAGGCAGATAAAAGGAAACCAAGCAAAGCGTTAAGGTTTCTGAAGCTAAAAATCGGGCCAGTCTGCAGAACCCAAAGCATTTCCTCATCATTTCCAAGCAGGCTGGATAAAGCACCAATGAAAGCTCACTCTGGGCTGCCCTTATGGGCTCTGCTGGCCAGTGCACATCAGAAGATGTGGGGAACCTTTAGGCAGATTCTTGTGTAGTCTAGAGGGTGCAGGAACTTGGTAGCTTGAAGCACTCATTTGTGACAGTAGGCAGGGGATTGAATTGGTAAACCTGTCAATCTGTGGCTCTTAAGAGAAGCCTGGCTGAGCTCCTCTTTTGGGTTGAAAAGCCAGTTAATGGTGTGATGGGAAGGCCTGGGAAGGGGCACAAAGAGACAGAGGTACATGCTGAGGTGAGTGCTGCCTCAGGACAGGTGAAAGGGACAACACTGAAATACCAGGGGCTGGAATTGCAATTGTTCAGCTCAGATCAGGTGTCTGATACCCTTGAAAATCATCCCATCAAGGTGGAGCCTCTGTAAATAGCACCACTCGATGTCTTAGGCTAATTCTGCAAACATTGAATCTCGAAGGATGAGGCAACTTCTGATAAGCCTGGCTCCTTGGAGACCTTGTCAGCTCTGTCAGAGACTTGCAGGATGGGAACATCAGGAGGTTTGTTTCTTCTGCAGCTGCCAACAAGGAATCATGTGGGCTCTTTTCCCTTTCCCTGTTAGTTCACCCATGGAGGACATCGCAGAGCTCAGTCTGTGACCTCACCTGGTCAGTGTTAAAGAAGATGGGGAAGGTTTTTGCTTGAAGGCTCTGGAAGGCACTATTAGAAGCATCCTAATTCTCAATAAGAAAGTGCTATTCAGGCCCCTTTCTCCTTCCCTGAAGAGCCACCTCCTGCTCTCCTAGTTTCTGATGGAAGCAAAGGCATGAACAGGAACAAGGTCCTGTGTGGTGAGCCCAGACCTCAGGCTCCTATCTGATTGTTGCTGGGCCAGAAGTGAAGATACTTTTCTGACATTTGCAATTCAAAAGCTGTGTCATTCCACAGCCCTCTCCTTTTGGCCTCTCAGGTGGTGACAGAGGCAGTTATTGCCTTTCCCCCAAGCAGACAGCCCTGGGCTCTGACTGCTTGTCTTGGTTCTGGAGCTGCCCCTGCAGTTTTGCAGCCCTCCTGAACTGGGATGCACAAATGTGCTCCAGCTCTCAGAACGGTCCTGACTGCAATTCAAATAGCACACTGCTGGTTGGGATGGAGTAAAACATGGGAACTATTGTTTAAGAGCACTAAATACTGGATTTTCCTGATGCTCTGATCAGCTGCCTCATCCTTTGTGAGTACAGCAGAAGGGATGGATATGGCCTGATTCATTGTCCTGTGTGGATCAGGGAAGGTATCTGAGAGCTTTCTGCACATTCAAGTTTCACCAAAGTATTTATAAAGACGGGTGTTTATTGCCTCAGATTTTGAGGTTTATCTTTCCAGATGTGGGAGACAGGCTTACTCAGAGGCAGATTCACAGTTGCTGGGGCCAGCTTCATCTTATGAGGAAGCAGAAGCTGTGCTCATGGACAAGAGATGTACTTTCTTGATTAAAACTCTGCTGAGTTCAAGAAAGTGATCTGTTGTGGTCAAAGAGAAATGAAAACACTTAAATTGATGATAACACTTAAACTGAGGCTTATTAAAGTGTTAATGATTATAAACCTCACAATAATATGACAATACAGTACATCAAGTACAGGACTGCACTTGCTCTGTGCCCTAGGTCTGTGTCTGAGTTATCCAGATCATTTGTGTGATATCTGATATCATCACAACATTGGATACCTTTTTTTATCTGGATTCTGAGTTGTGTCTTATCAGGTGGATGGATACAGTGATTTCTGTGATTTTTTTGTTGTTGTTTTTAATTACTCCTGTTTTTCGTAAGTTTCTTCTAAGGTGTTAGAAACTCCCCAAAAACATAACAAACCTGAATACTTAAATGGATTAGGCAAGTAAGAGCCCTAAACAGGGATAGAAGAGAAAATTCATAAATGTAGTTTTACAGGTTGAATCTTTGCCTTTTAGATCTTAGTTTGTATTGCTCAGGGTATTACAAAGAAGAGCAAAGAAATTTTTGCCTGATTACAGCAATAGAAATATTTCTGCATGACTCTTACGTGCTTCTTTTTTGTGTTAGCATTAAGGCTGGATTTTTCTTGGATGCAGCTTTCTTTAGAACTGTGGGGAAAGGGAAAGTTGTTCTCCTACTGCCTCTGCTGCTCCATCCCTTTCCCTCCTTCCCCCTCCTTTCCTCTTGGGTTGCTCGCCTTTCATGTCTTTGTTTGACATCTAGGAAAGAATCATGAGGTGCTGAATATTATTAACTTCTAAACACCTAAGAAATCAGTAGGAAATCGCAAACATTTTGGCCCCCTGACAGTCTCCGTAAATGACCTGTCCGAAATCCCTCCCCTTCTGAGATGAAAAGAGGGAGCCAGGCAGAACGCAGGAGAGAATGGGGAGAGCCAGGGAGTGAGAGGGATACACAAAATAAATGAGAAATATGATTAAGTTATTTCCTTGGCTGGGTCTACAGCTGGTTCTGGGTATTTAATAAACAGGTTGACACTCCAGGTTCCCCTCATTAGGTGATCACTAAGGTCTGGGCTGTCATAAATCAAAGAGCCAGGTTATCAAGGCCTGTGATCTTTAACTGTACAGGGGCGCCCAAGTGTCTGCCCCGGCGAGGGCTCAGCAGTGCAAGCTGTAAGGAATTAGCTGCTGCGGCACTTCAGACCGTGCACAGGCACCAGCCCCGGCCCGCTGTGGGCTCACACAGCTGCTGTGTCCCCACTCAGCTGGGGCAGGAGCCAAGGCACTGCGCTGCAAACCTGCCTGAGCCCGCCTCTGCATCAGACAGGGAGAGGAGCCATCTCAGTGAGGTGCCCCTGAAAGGGACAGGGACAAGCAGTTCTCTTCATTTCCTTCAGGGAGGAGGCACGGCACAGCCCAGTCTGCTGCTGTGTCATTCCAGCACTGGACTGGCACCACAGAACCTGTCTGTGAATTATGCAGATGAGGAGGAACTGCTGCTCTGCAAGGCACACTGTGGTGCCAACAGCAGCTGGGTCCTGCACTGCCCTTTCCAGAACCAGGTGAGGCCTGCAGTGCTCTTTTTACATTGCAGGTGAGGCAGAAACTTGATGAAAGTTG
Organism: Argya squamiceps; assembly: GCA_037834095.1. Lineage (NCBI taxonomy): Eukaryota > Metazoa > Chordata > Aves > Passeriformes > Leiothrichidae > Argya > Argya squamiceps. The sequence continues at coordinate 5,048,986 of JBBMKD010000044.1, read as the reverse complement.
GGCTGCCTGAAGCTGCAGTCTGAGGTCTCATGACAAACCTGGCACATGAATAGGTTCTGTGAACTCTTGAGTACAGCATAGCATCAAATCATACAAGTTTGGACAGTAAATAATACAAGTAAGAGCCAAGTGGACTTCTGGGGGAAAAAAAACTATGTTGAATCTCAGCTCTGCTTTTGTGAGAATATGAGATAATTTTTAGATGCTGGGAGTGTTCTCAGTTCCTGGTTTTCCCCAGTGTTGAATAGCCATTATTGCCCACAAAGCCAGGAAAGCCTTGGGAGGGGTTTCTAGGCTGATTCTACAGGACAAGAAGCTTGGTGACACAAACTCCAGTGGTGAGAGAACTGAAACTTGTGCAGCTCTTGTAGCTGCAGTGTGTGTTAGAAACTAAAATGAGCAATGGGGGGAAAAGGGAAATAAGAGGGCTTCCCAAAGGAGATGTATATCCCTGTACCTTAACGGGCAGATGGAAAGTGCCTCAAGCCACCTTGGTAGAACTTTGGAAAGAGCAGGAGTAGGGACTGTGGGCAGAGCAGAGATGAAGGTTACGTTTTACTCCTGGCACCCAATGGGACAAGTGACATTTCCACATGCATCTGGAGGGAGTTTGAGGCGCAGCTCTGTGTTAGAGGGTGGGAATCAGCACTGTTCCAGAGGGAGGCAGAGCCTGTGAACTGCAGCAGTGTTTTGGTGCAGGTGCTGTGGCTCTGTGGAGCAAAAGAGACACTGTCAGCGTATCTTGGCTGCTTGTGAGGGCTGGGGACATTGTCAGGGGGTCCATGTGAGGAACCACATCAGTGGGGCAGGGAAGAAGCTCTGAGTTAGGCTTGTTTTCCAAGTGATCTCTTAAGCTGGGCCTCAGCTATTGCCTCCTGCCTTGGACAAGGGGATGATTCTCTGTGGAAGAAAGACTGGGCGAGATGAGATGGCACAGAGATGACTGCTGTTTTCAGGAACTGAAGGCCCCTAAAGCCTCATCCCAGCAAACATGGATTCACTGAAGCAGCTGTACACCTTGTCACATCTTGTGTGAAGGCCCACATCTACCTGTCTGCTAGATATTCAGCTGATAGGATAAGTGATGTCCCTACAGTTAAGCTGCAGCTGAAATTCCTTGAGGGGCTCAGAAGGCACAGTTCCAGCTCTGCTCTAGTCACTCCAGGGCATTCCATGACTATTTATAATGGTCTCTGTGGGTTTACTACTTTACAGATTGTAATGCAACTCACTGCCATGGGGGAAAAAATGCAACACTAAAGCATGACATGCTGCCCTTTGGCCATCAAACCGTGTGGTTCGTGTCAGGCTGTGAGGTGGAAGTGTCTGGTTCACAACAGTGATTTCAGGGTGTTTTCCTGCCTCCTTCTCCTCCTGTTTTCCTCAGCTATACTATATTCTAGCCACTATTCTGTCCTTAAACACAGAAGTGTCTCTGTTGTGAAAAATCAACTAAAGCTGTTCTTGTAAAGACCAAGAAAATGAAAGAATGTATTAATCCATATGCCCTTGTTTTTAACCCCTCCTCTGATTTCAGTCAATAATATATGGACTTTGGCAGAGGTCAGAGACAGATATTCACATATTTGCTTGAAAAATGTTTGCAGTTTGTGAGTTTTATGTTTTGACAACAGAATCAAGTGCCTGAATTTTCAGAAGAGCTCAGCACTTGACATGTGGTCAGTGTAGTTTGTTCTTTTGAAAACCAGTACTGTGCTTCTTGATAACCACATAGGACTTACCTGTACAGCTAAAGGCTCACATTAGAACTTTTGAAAGTGCTTACATTGTTTAGGATTAGGCAAATTTACAAATGGCAGATTGATATTTGATACCTTCTTAAGAAAGCTGATAGGAGTAGGATGCTGAAATGCCCTCTCTGCCTCCAAAAATCATTCCATAGCCCTGAATCATTTCAGTGATGCTGAAAATCCCATTCGGAACCCCAGACTTTGGTCAGCTCTTTTTTTGCAGTTGGACATAACTCTCATTGACTGTAGTGGTAGCTTTTCTTGAATAGTCAATTTTTTAAGCCTATTCTCCAATAACAAACCTTCCAAAAGTGTATTGAAAGCAAAAACCTCTCTGAAAGGCACTTACTTTACATCTAATATAGGTATACCATGAATTTGGTCCCATCTATTCCACATTCTTGTACACACAGTCTATATTATTAATCATTGGATTGTGTATCAAGACTTGAGGTTCTTGAATTTCAACCAAAGGATATGAGTTACCAACCCAACCAGGCAAGTGAAAATCTTCTAAGTTATTGCAGGAAATTGCCATCACTACCAATTTGTAAGGAGTTTCCTGTGTTCTTGTTAACCAGTTCCTTTCTGTACCATACATTTATGCAAAATAAAGTATGTCTGTGCAGTGTTTGGTGTCCCATCGAAGTCATGACTGTCAAAGTGTGATGTCTGTGGTGCATGTCCATGTTCCATCCCCTTGGAGAATGTCTTCAGATATTAGGGAATAACTACTTTGTTTAGTAGGTGCAACCTGTCCTGTTTTAATACCTAGGGAAATAGGAGGAGTTTGGATTTGAGTGGAACTGTATGCTAAAGGAATCTAAAGTTAAATAGTTAGGAATTGATTTGGAGTGCTGGTGTTTTCAACTTAATAAACCACTGAAGCTTCCTGGGAAGACACCATCTCAAAATCCCCCCATTTTTCCTAGGCTGTTTCTAACACAAATGTCGACTCAACTCTTTCAGTTCATTTATTTTCCCATGATTTTAGGTGCAATAACTTTCTTTTTTTTCTGATTGAGGCATTTACTGTGGAGAGCAATTCTGCACACCCTCATTATCCTGCAGGCCCTGTGGAAGAAGGATGATGTGAGACCCTCTGAGCAGGTGAGGAACACTCTTGGGAAGGGAAGGTTGAATGACAATGTTCAGACAAGTGTGACTGAATGTCTGGAGAGACATGAGCCTGCCCTGGGCCCAGCCAGCCTGTTTGCTGCCATCATTCCACACTTCCACTTTCCAGGCTGCACAGCTGAGCTGAGGGGCTATAAACTACATTTTGAAAGTTGGTGAGTTCTCCCAACTAAATGCATACAGGAATGGGGTAAAAACCCAAATCTGCTGATGTCCTTAACTCTGTGTATCACTTGTCTGTAGGCTCAGATAAGTTGAATGTAGCAGCTACCCATATCACTCAAATCCCCTCCAAAAGTCAATTTTTGGCATTGCATGACCGTTGCTTTTAATTAAAAAAGCACAGAACACCCCAGCTAACTAATTATTTTGCATTGCATACTGAGTATCCTAATAGAGAAAAAAAAAATACTTTCTGATATCCTGGGTGGAGTCTCAGACTGGGTCAGTTTTCTGTTTTGTAGGTGTGGGTTGGGGGTTGATGTGCTGCTCTTCCCACTTGCAGAGTAACGAAGTGCTGGGTTAAAATCAATTGTCTGGTGTCCAATATCACATCATTTTAAGGGAGAAGAGGAGGTGGGTTTACCTCAGGCCCAGCAACAGCTGAGCTGTTTCACAGGAAGGACTGAAATATTTGGAATATGTATTTTGGCTGAGCTAGAAAGGAGGCCAGGCTACAGAAGGAGGTCTGTAACTCTATAAAGAGCACAACTAGTGGGAGAAAAGAAATTGTAGGGCTACAGAAGGCCTGGTTTCTGATCTAGTTCCCCTACTTTTGCCTCTCATATCCATGACTGCTTCTGTTTCTCAGCTTTGTCCTTCTAACTCTATCAGTGTCCCAGTTGCAATGATTGTAAAAAGCACTGGATTTAGTTGAATGGCTTTGCAGCAGCCTGTGTTGGATGTTTTGAGGCACAATTTAATCCTTTGATTCTGTAAGGTACTAACTAGCTGTTTCCAAATTCTCTGGTGCCACTGGAGAGTGATTTCTTGGAAACTTTTCTGCTGAAAGACAGAGCTCATGAGATATAATTAACACCAGGCTAAGTGCTACTTAAGCACCTGGTGTTGTTTATATTCTGAGTTATGCAGACTTTACTGTTAATTTTGTCACAAGTAATACATGTCATTGTCATGCTAGATTTTACATGACTTTATTGCTGCTATCTTAGAACTTCACTGTTCTGCCTGACTTGGTTAAGGTCTGAACTGAGGAAGTTTTCATTCCAGCTATAGCTGTTACTATTATTGCAGTTTTAAAATTATACAGACATTGCTGAATGCTAATTAACAGGAGTTTGAAGCTAAATGTAAGCACTGAGGAATGTGGGGATGTGTTTGTCATTTGACATCTGCACCAGACTGGATTAAGCTTTCTAGAGTTTTCCTACTCTTTAGACATGTTCTTAGATGTGGTGTCAGAAATATTTGTTAGAAAATTCTACAGTTTGTCTTATGCTGAACAGTGGCATGAAGGAACAAAGTGGAAAAAGGGCATTGAGGCTTAGGATACTGTGGTTATGAAATAACTTAGAAGTATTTTATACACCTTCTGATGGTTCACACTGAGGCTTTTCTAAGGTCAGTATTGGTTCAGGTTCTACTTGTGGAGAAAGAGAGCAAATGGGAAAAAAATGAAGAGCAAACCAGAAATGTATTTCAACATATTTAACTTGTTACTTGTTTCTTGATGTCCCTACTGAAAAGGAAATAGGGGGAACCTTGGAAAACCAAGTGTTTTTGGCTGTAGTTAAGTTAGGAGCACCCTGGTGAATTATTTTTCCCTTCTCCAGTCAGGACTGTGGCCTGAAGTGTAGATCAAAGAAGAGCAGCACTTTGCTTAATCTGGCATAAAAATCTACTTTACCCCAACGAGACCAGAAGAAAAAAAAATTGAGGCCCAGGCTCACTGGCAACTGTGAGTTAGGTTGTTCAAATGGTTGGTAACACTAACAGTTAAAAAGAAAAAAAAGAGGAAAGATATATTGCTACCATATTGGAAAGGACATTGCATCCCAAGCCTAGGTTGTTTGCTGCTGTTCCAAGGAATGTTCATAGCAATGCATGGATAGGCTTCTGTCCCATTTCCTGGTATTGCAAAGAGTAAAAGCTGGTCAGCTGATGCATCCTCAGGTCTGCTTCAGAAAATGTGTGCTGAAGGTGCAAGCAGTGATTTTCTTCTTTGAATCTGTTCTGCACCACATGCTGATGTTACAGCCATTGAGCCAGGGCGATGTGCCATGGTGGGTCCCCATTTGCTGTGGTGTGACCACACAGCACACGGTGCCTGCTGGTGACACTGAGCTCTAATGCTGTGTTGGAGCAGAGGCTGCCTGTGACCCTGCATGGTGCTGTCACGTCCTGTGCTGCCACATGCAAACTTCCCTGCTTTGATGGGGGACTTGAAAGCCAGTCCAGGATTCCTGAGTCGCTGCTCCTGGTGAATCTCCTCAGTCCTCAGCTCATCAGACCAAAATCTTCACTGCCTGCTGCTGAGTGAGCTGGGCTGATCAGTGTTTTGGTTCAGGTCAGTCCAGGTGGGGAGCTCAGGGTGACCCAAATGTGTCTTCCATGAGGTCAAGAATTTTTGTTGTTCTCTCCCCAGAGGCTGTTGTTACAGAAGGAGGCCTGCTGCCATTCCCAGTACCTGGCTCTATGGGCATGTGGTGTTCCAAGCCCTGTGCATAGAATCTGTTCCACAGCTTGGATAATTTATGATGTTTCCTTTTCTCTCTGGGGAAAGAGGATTTAGCACACAGTCCCCCAGTTGGGCTGTACTGACAGAAGTGTTATTTAACCTGCTTTGTCTTTGTTCTGGACTGTGTCTTTCTCTTGATAGGAAAAATTACCTTGAGCCACCATTAATCTTTTAGTGAATGTGGAAGTAAAGAAGGCATTGATGACTTTCTTATTTTTTTCCTTTCTGCTTTTTATGTGTGGTGCATGTAATTTGTTTTGCAGTTCTGTCCCCTTTTTTTTTCTCTTCCTCATATGCTCTTCCTTGATATTAACCCTTTCTTGTGTGTTGCTATTTCCATGTTAGTGTTCAATTTTTCAGAGTTAAGATCAGAGGCATTCCGTTTTCCTTCTGTCAGTTTGCCACTGTACTCTTGGTGTGGTCTGTCCAGAAAATTCCAGCTTTATTCTACCTTGCCTCCTGTGGGAAGTCTTTCCAAGAAGCCAATCACCCCAGCTTGCTGGCATCTCCTGCCTTGCAGTCCTGTGTCCAATATTACCTTTCCTCTGACAGCAAAACATTTGAGGTTATGATTCTTTTTCATCCAAGTTATCTTCTGGTTGCAGTGTTCAGCCAGTCCATTCCTGCTGGGTAGGAAGGTGTTCTGATGCTTTGACTTCAAACTCAAGGCATCAGTTCAAGGCAGTTTATGACACGGTTCAGCTCCTCCACCTTGTGAAATAAATGTGTTCCTGACACACTGGCAGAGTGGGGTGAGCAGCCTTTGACTGGCAGTGTTGCCTTTCAGAGGCTTTCTGGCTCATTTTCCATGAGCTCTGGGCAACCCCTGTTACTGCTGTGCGGAAGTTTCTAACCACACTGGACGCCTTTTCCTCCCTCTGACATAACATAACATTTCAAATTCCCAGATAAATCAAAACTTTTGCTGGTGGGAACTGCATTTACAAAAGACAAAAGTATATTTGAGCTGCCAACTGCTGTTTGTATTCATCCATGTTTGTGATCCCTGTCGTTTGCTGTTAGGGAACAAACTTGATGTGTGTGGATTTTGATTTGCGTAAAACCGCAGAGAATGTGGTGTTTGATCTGAACATCTTAGAGAGCAAGGAGGATTTGGTATGTGAACAAAACTCTTCACTATTCCCTTGGGTAAAGGGCTTTGCACATCCACTCAGAGGGCAGAAACAACAGCAGATGACTTAGGTGCCCAATTACACCCTGTGTGTCACCAAGGAGCTGAAGGAGCAGCTCACTAATGCTTCGTAGTCTGAAAACAGGCAGTTGAAAGCTCCAGCAAAAGGCACAATGCATTCAGAGCAATTGCGTGCTTTAATGCTTTGGGAAACAAAAAAAGGTCTAAATATGCAGCTATCCCTAAGGAATTATCTGTGAGCTCTATCTGCAAATAATAATTTAATCAGCTTATTTGGCTGCCCATGATCACAAAGCTGTAATTGATTAAAAATGATCCGTTTTGTAACAAAATAAGGCTGCAGAATAAAAATGAGATTCTAAGGTGATTCTAATGTGTCCTGCTCTGGCAATGTGATAAGGAGTGCTTCTGTAGAAAACCAAAGGATCTCACAGCAAAAGGTTTTGGGACTGTTACAGAGAAGTCTTTTCAGACTTTAGACTGAATTTGGACTTCTTTTTCTTTCTTTTTTTCTCCTTTTTTTTCTTTCGTTTCCTTTTTGTTGTTGTTGTTTTTTCAGAGTATTCATGTTTCCTTGGGATCTGAATGGGAGAGAAGAATTTCTTTTAAAGGCCACATGGCTCACTTCCAATTCTGATAGATAAAGTCAACCTGCTTGGCCCCACCAACAGGAAATAGGATGCTGCCCCTTTAAGCAGACTGTAAGGAGTATGGAATTACGGCTAACTTGGTTTGGAGCCTTTGTGTAAGGCTTTCAGGAAGAGATAAACCATTAATCATGCACAATTACTCTGACCTTGCATGAACTAAAGCCTCTCTGAACACATAAGATTACGGTCTCTGGGGACCTTGAGACACTGACACGATCAGCTCGTCCGAGGGCATTGGAAACGGCTGCACAAAATGGCTGAAAGCTTGGCCTTGCTCTCCTTCCCTTAAACCCGACTCTGTCTTTCCACCCAGGACAGGATCCACCTGCTTGCCATGCAAACTAAGGAGAAGTCATTTCCCTTGTGCCAGGCTTTGAGTTCACGAGTGGAAATGATGGCAGCGCTGAAGAGAATAAATTATATTTGAGTTTTGAGGAGGTTTTTCTTTTAATACTTGCTGAGTTGGAGCATTTTACACTTATTTCTACTCTCTCCCTATGGTGATCCTCTTTTTCTCTGGGGTTAGAACAGTACAAATGTTATGGTCAGTGGCAGAGGTTCTTAGGTAGCTCTGCAGTGTAATTCACTTTTGCTGCTGTTATTCCTTTCCTGGTGCCAGCCTCACCTGTTCTAATTAGATTTTAGATTATGATTTTCAGGGTCAGTTACATTCCCTCTGTTAGTTTTGTTTAGGATTTCTTTGACTTCTTAAACTCTAAACAGCCATGTCTCACACCTACTATGATATACTTTGTCTCTTCTTTTTCCAATCTCTGGCACTAGCAGCAATATGTAAAATAATAATAATGATGGTAAATAAGCAATTAAGCATTTACACATTAAGTAATTATTGATTTTAACTTGTCATTTTTCAAAATTAAGGTGTGCTAAAAATGCACGTGAACAGTTGCAGAAGCTCAGCTGACTGACTCAGTGAAATGCAGTTCCTTGTTTGTTTGATCCTTCATCCTGTGTTTGATCCCTACAGCTTCATTCACTTATCAAGTTTATATTGCTATAAATATTTTACTTGCATGTTTGATCATTTTATGTTATCTACTACAGTCTGACACCTATTTTGAACTAATTTTACATTGCTATAACTATCTTTCCTCTGTCCACTGAAGTAGCAAATTTCTGATTTTTAGAGATGTGGTTTTAAGAAGATGGAGATGGCTCATCCTGCATTAAAGGACAGGACAGAGGATTCCAAACTAAAATAAGGGTCCAGTTCTGGCCAGCACCTCTATGTTGCTGTATAGGAAGATGGGTAAGTCCAAAAGGCATAAATATGGTCTTCAGAGAATGAATGATGCAGAGAAATGTGTATTAGGAACTTCTCCCTGGAAAGGGGTTTAGAAGGTAGAATCAGAGCATTGAAGAATGTCCTGAGCTGGAAGGCACCCACAAGGACCACTGAAATCCAAAAGGTAAGCAAAATTAAAACACCACAAGGACAGCAAAGGAATTGCTTTATCAGGTAAGATCTCTGGCAGTAATGTCAGACTTGTTGCTGCTTCAGGACATCAGTCGCTCTCTAACTCTGAGGAGAAATGAGAAATTATTTTATAAGGAAGGTTTCTCCAGATTGTTTGCTGCAAGCCTTCTGCACAGTGTCCCTGAGTGTTTTCATAGACTTGGTTCATGGGTTTGGTAACAGCTAATTCTAATTTGCATGAGAGGGGTATTGAAAGGCTCCCTGTACCTTTAGCATTGAGGATGAGAGCCTGGTTAGAGGGAGCTGTCCAGTCCTTGCTGGAGAAGACACACACTGTGCTGCTCTTCTTCATGGATATTTTATAAGCTTTTTTCCTTCTTTTACATTTTCCACTAATGTATTCTAAACATGCAGCCAATGGTTAAAAGTTGGTTCTAAGAGATATCCAGCAGAATGTAAACTCACTGGAAACAGAACAAAACCAAAACAGCATGGTGCTAAGGGAGAGACTTGTGCTGGTTGTGGTGCTGTAGGGCCACAAGTGCTCGTGGCATTCTTGGGCAGCTTGGGCCCACAGCCAGTTTTCAGAGAAGCAACCCTGCTCCTCTTTTAGGAAACGGGCTGTGGAAGGAATGGGAATTAGCTGTGAGAGGGAAAAGGCAGGAGATTGCTATTAGGAGGGAATGAGGGAAGCCTGTGCTGCAGAAGCCAAAATCAAACAAAGGTAGATTCTTATCTGATGTAGTCCAGCTGAAGTCAGTGTCAGAGTTGCATCAGAATCAGGCTTGAAGGGAGCGGTATCAGGCCTGCATTGGTTTTCTGCTTTGTTTTTAGTCCTGTTGCACCTTGTTGTGACCTAAGATGTGAAAAGATCCATTGTAAGAAGTTTTTAAATTGAACAATTCTTTATTCTAAGGGAAAAGGACAACCCACTGCTTTTTGGGTTCAGTCCAGGTGTGCATTCTGTATCTATACTGCAGTGCTGTCAGTACAGCTGTGTAGCTCTTCCTGAGGCAGCTGTTAACAAGCTGGCCTTGATACTTCTGTCTGTGCTGCCAGAACCATAATAGACTCCATGTGTGCCTAATCCAAAAATATTATTGACTCTGCCTCTCAGTATACTCCTAGGAGTACTGATGCTCACTGCCTTAAAACTACCTCAGTCATGTGTATTCAACCTGTTCATGCTTTGGACTGAAAGGGTGAGTATTTTATTTAGTTTTAGATTTGATTTTATAAAATCTAAAACCTGATTGAACGGCTTCTGCAAGTAAACCTGTCCTGGTTTTAACATTCTCTATTTGGAATCTGAAAGGTTTTGTTTGTTTGGGTCTGAGAGATAAAAATGTGGAGAGAGACATTCAGGCAGCAGAGATTTGTGTAGATTATTCTCTGCTGCTGGCAGTCCAGGTGACTCAGTTAAAGCAGTGGAAGAGCTGGCTGAGGGCTGTTCCATCCTAATAGGGGAGAGAGAACTCCTGGGGTTAAAGGCAAGAGCATCCCTTTTATAATTAGGACAGATCAGAAGTGGAGCAAAATGTTCTTGCAGCTGAATCAGCTGCCCTCTAACCAGCCTGGAGTCTGGAGCTGGGGCCTGATGGACACTTGTACAGAATGCAATTTAATCTGTAATGGCTGAGGAGGACTCCTCAAAGTCTGCGGCAAATGGCAATTATTGTCCCTTTTTGTCACATCCCCCCAACCAAAACAGAAAAAGAGGAAAATTAATGAAAATAACAACAGGGAAGGATTCTAACTAGCATGCCCTGCCTCCCCCTTTCTCTTTAAAAATCCTTTGCAATATAGTGACTGAAATGAGCTGCCCAGTATAATAAAATCTCTGGAGCACCAACGTGAAACAAGAATTCCTCCCCCACACACAGGCACACACACCCCTGCTCCCTAATGAGCAGGGAGACGCCAGCTTGGGGGCTGCAGCCAGTGTTAAATTAGCAGAGAAGGCCATCGAAGTGGGCTGACTCCAGCGTAAACTGCCTTAAGTGTCTGTTTATTAAATCACACCAGCGCTTAGAGTCTGCCCTGCTGCCACATCAGAGCTGTCTGCACACAGACAAACCCTGGCCAGTCCCGGGGGAACCTGGGCCAACTGGATACTGGTGGTAGTAAAGGCAGGGGGAGGAGGGAGCAGCCCTCACCACCAGCCCCTCGTTAGGTTCCATCGTGGGTTATTCTTCTAGAGCAGAAAATCCTTTATTTAGGGTCATTGTTTGCATTTGCAGCAGTGGGGAAACCATAAAGTTGTGTTGCTCTCTCCTTGTTAGGAAGCATGAGTCGAAGCAGACATTTGCTTTCTAAACTGCTGTGACTGAGCCTTGGAGAGTGACTTTGCTGTGTCAGTCCTTACAGGGAAGTGCGGCCTTCACTTTCAACTCAATCCTTCAGTTACAGTGAGAGAAAGTTGTTAATACCCAACGATCTTCTAAAAGAATTCCCTGGTCTCAACCTAGAAATAAAAAATTGGCCTTTGGAAATAAAAAATTCTGCTGGTCAAACCTTAAGTTATCATATTAAAGGAGGGAAAAATCAAAATGCTTCTGTATATTTGCACAGTGAGAGGTACAGTGCAGGTTTGATTCCAGATGGGACTTCTACATTTGCCTGCTAAACAGTAATATTACATACTCTGCAGTTAAGGCAGACAGGAGAGAGATAACCAAGCTGGAAACCTTGTTCTCTAAGTCAGGAGACATCACTTCTATTGCTGCTAGTTCTGAAACAAGAATGCTACTACATTCCCTTCTTTCTCAAGGACTGGTTTTTAAACAATGTGCAGTTGGAACCAGGGCTGCTGGTTTATGATTCTGCTGCTTACATTACCAATGGGCCTGTTCTGCTCTCTGCTCTACGCTTCCAAGATAAGTATTCTTTTCTGCATAAATCCCCAGAAAGAAATCTTGGGGAGAAGTGGGTAACTCTTTCATCCCATATGGAGGCATAGAATGGAGTTTTGGGAAAGTGTCTGAAATTGTTTGTTCTCATGAATTGCATGGGCTTGCTGAACAGCTCTTATATTTGTCATCGTACCACTCAGGCTTGATCTTTCTCTGTTGAATGTACAGCACGTAGCTCCATTTAATTTGTGGATACTTCCATGCTTGTGTTCCCTACTCAGCCTGCTAGTTTACATCTTCCATGAGGGATTTTTGCTCATAGGCTTCCAGAAGCTCCACTGCAGCCCAAATGCCACTTTCTGTGAGAGCAGGTTTGGAGTCATGGTCAAGCATCCTTTTGTGAGGCGGCCCATTGACATTGGAGAGGACCAGCAGTTGTTGAGCCAATTTGTATGAGGAAGGAGCCATGTAAAGTTTAATATGAAGTGGTTGGTTTAGCTGGCAGAAAGGGAGAGGTGGGCTGTTTTCCATTTCCCTTTAAAATGTCAAACACTAATAGTCTCTTCCGATCATCCTGAGATTGCCAAATAATTGACTCCCGCCTACAGCAAAAACCTCCCTGATCCACAAAGCAGGAAGCTGATGACAGCAATTGCCTGAACGTGTCCAAATTAGTCAACTCCTGGCAACCCCAGCAGGGTCAGCAGTGGCAGCCCAGGGGTCGCGGGCCAGCAGGAGATGGAGGTTGGAGATTGCCCTGCTTCCTGTGCCCTCTCATGCCTCCAGGACATAGCAAGGACATGAGGGATTCCCAGCTGGAGCAGCCAGCACCTGAACTGCATGTCCAACAGAGATGTGTTTATCCAGAGGATCTGCTGTAAATTAGCCAAAGCGGGGCTTAGGGGCAGAGTGGGGAAGTGCCTGTCCCTGCGAGTGGCAGCAGAACACGTGTGTGTGGGGTGAGCTGGTGTCACACAGCTCCAGCTGGCTTTTCTCCAGGGTTTCCCTACTCTGCTGTGTGGGACTGACCTGTTTACAACTTGCTGGGGTCTGTCCCAGGGCTGGATTGTTTTTTCTGTAGCTTCATTTGTTCTCTCACATCTGTGCAATTGATTGCAGGAAAATGTATGGACATAGAGTAGTTAGGACTATGCACATAGCCCTGGAGCTCAGAGAGGAGCCAGAGAGGGGTGTCTGCCAAGCCATTCCTGAGCCTCTTCAACACATCCAGTTATGTGTGCTTGGTGGTTTGGTTTTATAAAATGGTGGCAGTAAAGCAGCAAAGAATCACTGGCCCCATTCCCCCCTCTCTTGCCTTTGAAAGGGCTTCAGTGTGCCTGTGACTTCTTGAAGGCAGCTCAAGCATCTAGGGGTTGTGGCCTTTTCATAAGATTATTTTAGGACTCAGAGAGAGGACACAGGGAGAAAGAGAGAAGCACTGTCTCGGAGCTCCCAAGCAATACCTCTGTTGTTACAGGCAGGATGAGAAAGTTTGAAGAGCAGGCTCTCTGTGTGCTAGGCTGTATTCCTGTCTGTGCTTCCTAAAGCAGAGGAGCTGGGGACAGGAGCCTGCCCTGACAGCTCCCTGAGCACGCTGCTGCAGGTCAGGACCTCTGCCCGGGGAAGGAGCGGTGCCTGTGGGCCTCCCACGTCTGCTCACGGAAAGCCTGGCTGGACGCTCTGTCACACTCTGACAAAGGTCACTTTTACATCCCGTCTTCTAAAAGGTCACAGCATGACCCCAGGTGCAGGAGAAGAGGAGGAGGGAGAAGGCAGCTTTCTCCTTTTTTTTTTTTTTTTTTTTAAATTTGTTACCACTTCCTGACAGAATATACCTTGTCTTTGCTCTTGTACTGCCCTCTCTCTCAACCTGCACTGGCACTTTCTCTTCCTAAATGCTATACCCACACTCTCCTTTCATAGGTTTCAATGGCTGGTTACTGGATTTTCTCCTCTTTATCCATTTTGTTCTCTCTGCAGAGTTGTAGCTGTTGTCCTCAATGAATAAGCAAACACTTCCCACCTCACTGTGCCCTCCAGATGTAAAATTCTCTGAGCACAGTTCTTCACCACAGCTTGTGTGAGATGCATGAGCACAAACTGTTACACGGATAGTTTTCCCCCGAGGGCTGGGTGGGGGGAATGTACCAATCCTTGTCTTTTTCATCCCGGTATATAGCAGTAAATGGATACATCTCCTGATGGGAAAGCTGCCTTCCCTTGTTCGTTTTTGGCAGTGATTACATGGATCAGTGGGGCAAGGAGGACAGGTAAAGGCCAGATGCTCAGGTGTCACACACTGCCGCAGAGTTGTTTCCCAAACTAGGATTTACAGAACCAGCTAGGGGATGAAAACTATTTGTTCTTCTTGACTTAAATAAGGCTCAATGGTTAACACCCACATTTATGTGCAAACCTGTAAGGCTTCAATTCAGAACTAGTGTTTTTAACTGCTGGATCATCCTACCAGCGTGATATGAAATTTTTTCCTCTCATAGAATTTGCAGCAGCAGTGGAAATATTTTCTGTATTTTGGATGCCAATGGAAGGAATAAATGCAGGGGATTTCTCAGTCTGCTCCTTGTAATAATTTGTTTCTCAAGGGCTGGAGTGAAATTGTGGACACAATTTTCTGGGGACTGCAGGGACTTGTCACAGATGCTGGACTTGGTCCTTCAAACAGCAGACATGAGACATTTAAGTTTAGAGACACATTTGACTTTGTGAGGGTGATAACTTGATACAAGTTATTTTATTTACAGCATTCACTCTTCACACAGAATTTCCTTAAGATGTTTAGAGATATAAAGAGTTAGAGAAACAGAGAGGAGTCTCTTTTCAGAAAACTTGCTATAACTTTTGAATAGGAAATAGGCTGTCCCTGGCTTGTCTTTGAAAAACAGCCAAGTTTTCACTTTAAAATCTAATGATCTGCATCTATCTTAGATGTCTCTTTAAGGGCTCTTATTGCTCACATAGGTGAGTCACATCTCTCAGTGTGTTTTTTAAGATAGTGTTTCTTTAATAGCAGTACCTGCTGTGAGCCCAAAATAATTAAGGATCTCAAGACTGTCTTACTTTCAGTTGTGCTAATACCCTAAAAAATCCACATCTAATTCCCAGGATGTCAAAGGAAATTGATGCAGCTTGCAGACTACCCACCAGGCCAGTGTACCTGTTCCTGACCTTTAACTAAGCAGATCGATGGAATTCTTGTGTATTGGCCAGACCACAAGAAAGTCAAAGTCTGTGGAGAGGCAGAAGTTGTATAAGGTCAAAAACTAGGTCATGGCCGAGCTGGGAATGCCAATGAACTGGGCTACCTGTTGAGCAAAAAAGGAAGAAATAGCCATGATGAAGAGTACCTAAAGGTGGTTTTCCAGGTTCCCAGTCAGAAAGGAGACTGTTCCACTAATTGGGTCTTAAAAGGTCTTTTCTGTTCTGTTTAAATTCTTACAATATGCCCCTCACCGAGATATGAGGGTGTCTGTCTAAGGATGTCTCTCTTTTCATTCTTTTCAGCTGTGTTTGTTTTCCTCCCTCCCCTTACCCATTCTTTGCAGGTTGGTGAAGAGCATTCAGACCCCATGAGGGGGTCTCTACAGATCTCCTAAGAAGATTAAGCTCTCTGAATATTTCATGCCCCTGATTGACAGCTCTTGAGGACCTCTTGTAAGCCTGGCGCCCGTATTCTTGTTTTTAAAAAAAAGAGAGGGAGACAAGAAAATCACATCCACAGAAAAAAATTGATCCTATGGGCCCGACCTCTGCTGACAGAAGGCACTAGACAGAGGCAGCTCCTCCCGGACATCTCCCCCTTCTTTCCCTCCCACCAGTCTCTACTGTGAAATAAAAGGAAGGTAATGGGATTTTAAGAGGCAAGGAATAGGCAGAAGAGGAGGGGGCGGTTGTGCCCCCTCCCCTGAGCCCCAGTGCTGCGGCTGCTGGTCCCTCAAGAGCCATTGTGTGCCCCTGTCCCTGGCTCCCGTTCTGCGCCGCGCCCGCCCGTCCCTAACGAGCCGCCGGCTCTCATTAGGGGCTGAGCCGGGAGCCAGCCCCGCGCTCCCCGTTCCGCCCCATTAAGGGTTTGCCCCCTGCCTGACAGCGGGGAAAGGGAGCCGGCGACCTGTAAATTCTCATCAGGCTGCTTGAGAGCCTCCCTGCCCCCTCAGTCAGCCCGCGATAGGCAGCTGAGAAGTTTCTCCTTTATTTAGAGAGGCAGGGCCAAGCAGATCTCCTCACATGCTGGGTTTAGACGTTCCTTGGTGGAGGATGAGGGGGAGAGAAGCAGAAAGAAACAGCTCTGAGCCCTTCTTACAGCCGGAGCACAGAGAGATTCCTGCTGTGCTTGCTGTAGGTACCTGTGTTTGACTGTAATGTCCCGTGTTCCTCTGCTCATGCTAAGAAATTGTCACAGCTCCCTGCTGGCAAATTTATGGGAATCATCCGTGGTGCTGGGGATACTGCACAATTATGAACATGCAGATAGATGGTCACTGCTGAGTGATCGGGAGACTCCACCAACTTTTGCAGTACTTAAACCTTTTCCTTGCTCAAGACTCCAGAGTTGCTGAACTCAATTGAAAGTCTCCTCTTTAATGTCAGACTTGCCTTCTCAGCATGAGTAATCTCTATTCAACTTGAATATCCTTTCTGTGTAGGTTAAGTGTTTCTGTGTGAGGTATGGCTGGACACTCCAGCAGTGGCACTTTGGACCATGTGAGTAGAGGATTCTTTAAGGTACATGTAAGATATTACATGTATGAAACATGGGCAACTTCATAAAGCATCTGTTGAGCCAGTTAGTTAACCAATAACATCACATTTTAAAAGTCAATTATTTTATTTACCAACTGATTGATGCCCCATTTATTTGCAATAGCCATCTTGGTGGAATGCCAGTGCCATTCCTCAGTAGTGCTTATCCTGCCAGTGTTCTCTGGATGAGGTGTGCACCCTATGCTGCAGCTCATTATTTTGGTTCAGAGGGAAGAGAAGAGCATCTGGGTGTTGATAACCATCATGGACAAGATTCACAGGCAAACAGAATCCAAATAAGCTTTGGCTCTTGATTAGTCTCACACCACTGGTATTAAGCTTTATAGAGGCTCAATCATTAGGCCACAATATTGTCACCCCCAATTTAGTCCTTGTGTCATTTGTTATTCCTGGCACAGCCACCCTGTGCCCTATGTGTGTGCCTGGGTATGCTGGGCAGACAGCAAACTATTCCAGAACAGTGCCAGTAGGTTTGGAGGAATTTAATTCTCTCCTACTGAAATGAAAAGATGGGACATGGACTATATTTTCATCTTACCTGTAGCCACTGAAATGAAGTGAAAAAACTTAAACAGACTTCCTCATAACCCCACCAGAGTCAGGAAGATGGAATCCTATGTCTGGAAACATTTTTCTAAGTTTTGAAAGAGGGAGAACTATGCCCACAGTTTTCTTGTAGTGAGTGTAGTCTCTATAAACAAAATCCTAGATCAGTGAAACTCTTTTTGAATGCAGTTCTGTAGGATAAGGCTTTCCTGTCTGGTTCCTTAAAATCCCTTCCTCTACTCAGCTTCTTTGTCAGGCTGAGCAGAGCAGCTGAGAATGACAGAGCCTGGAGACAAAGCTACCCTTGAGTCATTCCCAGCTTCTGACATGGTTTGCCCAGTCTCTCTCATGGGCACAGAGAAGGAGCTTTTCAAAAATGACTGAATGCCTCCCATGCTCTCATCACTCCTCTTTCAATTTCAGATGAGCAACAAATAAAGCAGGGAAGGCTGAAGGTCATTTTTCTCGATGGCAATCTGCTGGCCTACTCACAGACCTCTGCTTCTCATCAACCATGCTATTTCATCTGTAATTAAACTAAAGATGTTTGTTCTGGAAGGAATCTGCTGATGTTTGGGACTAATGGGGTGTATTCACTACAGAGCTCTGAGGTATCTTACCTGCATTGTGAGTCTGGGACACAAATCACACATGCTGTGCTCCTGCTCTGAATGCTCTGGAGAAGCCTGTTTGCCTTCCTCTTCTATCTACACAGAGACATGAGGGAGAAATCCTTTCACTGACTTAGAGAAGTGGGGTATGAATGAGCAGGCAGTAAAAATATCCCTCAGTGCCTCAGGAGAACTCTAAAGATCCTCACGCACTTGTGTGTTGAAATGGTCAAGGAGGTTTTGTGTCTTTTTCCAGGAGCGATTTCTATCTCTTCTATTACGTGTGGTGCCATATAGAGCTTATTGATAATATCACTTTTTTCTGGACTAGTCCTAGGAAAATAGACCTCAGCTTCTGTTTCTAGACACCTGATACAGACCAACATACTTCCCTGCAAAGCAGTCCTTAGCTGCAGAACTGTGAAATAATACAAGTTGGAAGGGATTTTTGGAGGTCATACGATCCAAGCTCAAAGAAGAGGGGGAGAGCAGTTCAGAATCCTGCTCCATCCTTAATCCCATACAACCATCTTTTCCCATTAGGGTTTCCAAGAGTCAGCACTGCCACATCCTGCCAGCCCTCCCTGCTGGAGTGGCCTTCTGCAGTGGCTGTGGCCAGAGGAGGCTGTGTGACCTCTGTGTGGAACTGTGGAGCAGAGGTGGGCTGGGTTTGCTTCTGGAGCCTCAGAACTGGAAGTTCATGGCACTCATCCAAGTGGAAAACTGCTCAAAGCTATAGTGCTGGGTATGTTAAAAAGTGGTTATCACAGTAATAGAAGGAGAAAACTAAGGGTTTTCATAATGAATGAAAAATAGTAATGGATAATCTATGTTCTTTTTTGAAATGCTTATCCAGGTTCAAAACCAGAGTGAAATTTAAACTTGGTTTGTAGGGTTCTGAAATTTCTGGATAATTTTTTCCATTTTAATTTGTGGTTAGGAATAGAACCAGAAAGACTAAGATACCTCACAATTTATTTGAGCATTTGGAGTTGTGAGCAGAAGTAAAAATGTACTAGAAATCACACACAAGCTAATAATTTCCTCTAAGGTTTGGAGCCCAGTTTTGCAGAGTTGGGAGGTTTGCTACAGTTTGCAGTTAGACAGCAGTCAGGAGTGGGTCAAAACCAGGATCTGGGGTTGTAGGGAAGTCTCTGTGACTGCATCCCCATAAAGGCTTGAAAGTTTTCTCCCCATGAGATTGCACTTGCTGCTCTACAGAGTCCAAAGCAGGTTGGGAGAGTCACTGCCTTTGCCTTCCCTCATAAAAAGAGATTTTTCACTGGATGTTATCAAAGGTCTTAAGAATGTCCCTTTGTCTGAGGGAGTGAAGATGTCAGCAGAGAGAAACACTGGCTGTCATCCAAAAGTGAGTTTTTCTATAGGAAAATGGATCACATTTATGTTTGCAGAGACTGTGTTTTGCCTTGAAAAAGCTACCTAAATTTGGAGTTGAAATCCATGACACATTTTCACTTGGGTTGAGAGAGATTCTTCTTTAATCCATTTTGCCAATAGTGAGAATTGCAAATGTACTCTGGCCTACTGCAGTGCCAAGTGTGGGTGTTTGGAAGTGTGTGGGGAGGAAGGAGTTAAGGATTCTGCTCCGTGAGCCATCCACAGCAGGGAATGACCCAGTTTAAAAGGGTTAACAGTATTTGGTTTTTCAGAACTATTTGTTATATCAAGTTAGTGCAGCAGAGGTCACTCAGGTCACTGTGCCTCCCCCTTCCCTTTCCATCCCCAGCCCCTGCTCCGTTCCTTGTTTCTCCTCTAATCCGATGACCTCAGACACAGCTCTTTCCTTATGATGTTCTTGACAGCATCTTCAGACAATATGCAGCTCGACGCCAGTTGTCTTTCTCTTTTTCCCCTGTCCCTCAGGAAAAAACCTGGGATGCTAAAAGGCACTTTGTGCAGTGGGGAAAAGCCTCGGCAATTTGTTCTGTGGTTTTTGGACAAGAGTAGCTTAGAAAACAGTTTTCCATGTATGTGCTGTCTTAGCATGGCTGTCTTTACTTCTCAGTGTGTGTGTTTGGGTGTTTTTTCTCTATTTTGAGTGTGTGTGTGATTAAATTCTCATTTATCCACTGTACATTCTGGTCCCTTCCATCATGATGTCACTGACTGTGACTTGCCGAAGCTTGGAGCAAATGCGTTTTGGGAGGACAAGTTAACTGTTTACAAATGGAAATGGAAAAGTTTGGCTGGAATTTGTCCTTGGGCTTAGTAACCAAATGAGGTCAGATTTGCTACTGTAACTGAGAGTTAAGTACAGAAAAACTTGATAAGAAAATTCTCATCCTCATCTCTCCCCTCTGACCATCTTCTGCCGATCAAAGCTTCTCTTAGATTTTTGTTCAATGTATTTTTATCACCTATTTTCAAAGGTACTGAAGGCCCACAGAAAAGCAGAACCTCAGGTGCTTGGTGACTGACAGTCAGACTAGAATTAGGCAATGACTATTATGCTTATATATTTTTTCACCTTGCCAGCATCAATATGTTAACTTTCTGTCACACCATCCATACCTGATATGAAACCAGGAAGTCTCATTTTCCTGCTTCCTCAGTTGCTTGTTTTACTGTGTTTCCCATTTTCCTCTACCTGTGCCTCTTTGACATCCAGTTAGTTGATTTTTTTAGAAGAATGTTCCTTGCTTCTGATTTTATTGTGTTGCTCATTGTGCAGCCAGAGCTAGAGGAGTTCCACTTGCTGTTGGGGGTAAACTTAGTAAGGTGTAAAGGACTGTTTTTCTCCCTCTGCTGTGGTTTGACTGCTTTCTGAGGGATGTGCTTTGCTTTTCCTAGAAAGATGGGGTAGTGTAGTCCTGGATGTCCTAAACCTCCTGAGGGAAGTGAATAGTCACTAACAAGCTGCTGCTGGTAATGTTAAAGCTGTTTCTTGCAGCCTTTCCAGGGCTGGGGAACTGCCAGACCTCAGTGTTTTTAACAGATCTGAGGGATCAGTGAGAAAAAATGCCTGTGCATATTTGCTTGAATTGAAAAGCAAATTGCAACTCAATTGTGTGTGGCTTTCCTTTGCTTCTTGGTCATGTTCAAGTACATAAGTGTTATTAATGTGAATGTTAATTAGAAAACAAAGTTTAAGGCTGTGTCTTCTGTTGGAACTTTTTTTATACAATGAAAAAATTCAATTCTATTCAGTTCAGTCACCACAAATTGATGTATCAGGAGAGTAGAGCTTTACATTCAGTTTCATGTAACTGGCAAAAGTAAAGTTCAAGTAATATTTTCCATTGCCAGCCTTTTCAATTCCCAGCTTGCTTCTCTGTTAATGTTACAGGGTTGCTTTCCCAATGGCATGACCAGTGGCACTGGTAGCAATCAAAATGATTATTGTGAGTTGCTTGCTGTGCTGGAGGAATCAGAACAAATGGGGGTTCTGCATACAGTGTATGTTGGAGTTGGATGATCCTTGCGGGTCCCTTCCAGCTCAGAACATGCAGAACATACATGACTCCATGGAAAATGTATTGAAATCATAAAAAATGTTGGCTAACCAACTTCTTCAGCTGAGCAACAGTTGAACCTCTTGGAAAAAAATGTGTTTTAAGTTTCACCTTCTTTAACCTTAGGTGGAACATTCCTAATGTTTCATGTTAGCCAGGATGGTGCAGGTCTTGAAGCCAGTGTCTGTATGTTTCAGAGCTTTCATCCAGATTTTCTGGGAGGGTTTCAAATCCTTCCTCCCGCACCTGCCCAGATGTTTCAGGATCCTAGAGAGTCATGGCATTGTTGTGTCATTTGTTATGCAGTTCTCTCACCATTGGCCTCAGCACTACGGGTTTTTGGAAGCATGAATGTGATGGAGAAAGGCAGTATCTGGAGGCATGGAACCCTTTCAAGTTTCTGTGGTTGTTTTGTTTTTCTTAAAGAAAAGGGCAAGACCCTCTTCTGTCATTGCAACACTCATCTTACCCACCAAGTCATCTAGGCCAAAGGACACTGTAACAGGGACATTCCCAGGAATGGAAGATGTCCAGTTTCTGTAGGAGGGAAGAGAGGATCAAAACAGGAATGGAAATTGGCAGGAGGAGCTCGGAAAGGCCAAAAGTTTCCAGCTCAGAGACACAGTGAGAGAGGAAGTCAGTGAGTGCAAAAGGATTCCCTCTCTCCCCACTTCTCAGCCCCCACCCTCTGTCCTTCCTCCACACCCCACCCGGGGAGATGGGAGAAGAAACTTGGCAAGCCATCTTGTCGCCAATCAATCTGTGTTGTAACAATTAGCACTTAAGCAGCACTCACGCTAAACACAGACTCAGAAAACACTTACAAAGGGAAAGAAAAAAAAACCCACCTTAAACCCCAACACAACAACAACAGGGGAAAGCTGGAACAGATCAATGCCACGCCAACCAGGAGGCACCTAATACCCCATTATTGACAAGGCCGATAGCGCTTTAAGTGTGTGCTCTCCATGCTGAGCAATTAGCGGCAGGACCAGTGCGGTGGAGGCAGCTCCAGCACAAGAACGCACCCCCCGCTGCCCAGCGCTTCCCCCAAGAGGTGTTTGATGACAGCTTCATTTGTTAGCGAGATCCCAATAGCTGCCGGCGCCGGCATCCTTTCCATTACGGAGCAGAGTGCGAGGGGAGCTGGGCAGTGGGTCCGCTCCCCCCGCTCCCCCGGCCTGTGGTAACAGAATACAGTAGACACGGAGTCTGTCTGTGCGCTGCCTAAATTGATTGTAATAGCTTTCTTAACGTGCTGAAAGAGCCGACTGTTTTCTCGCCTCGAAGAAAGGCTGGAGGAAGGAGGAAGTGACTCCAGCGGCTGCGGCACAGTGGATGAAAGTAAACTTTTGTTTAGTAAAGACCAGCCGACTGCAGACTGTCTCTGGCCTTTCAGCTGGCTCTCAGCAACACTGTGTTTGAGAAGAAAGGGGAGAAGGTAGAGAACAAACTGTCAGCTTCCTGCCTTGGCTCTGGCTCCCGTGCTAACCCTGCTGTCTGGCTGCACCTCCCAGAAGCACGCTGGAAACCTCTTCATGCAGGGAGCCTGGTTCCAGAAGGTGCCTATAGGATAAGGCTTTCCAAGGGAATTAATGCATATGGACAATAGGGCATATGTGCTTTTAAATGCTTGGCTAGGCTGAGGCTTACCTCAAAAAGGTGTGCTGAACTCCCATAACAGCAGAAGCTAAGCCAAGCCTGGAGAGGATATGACCTTCTGAAGAGTATCCAAACAGCATCTGTTATTGATAAACTGTGTTTATCTGGTAGCCCAGAGCTATCCTGAGACCTCCCAAGTGGAGAGACGTGTCTCACGTCAGAATGTCTGTGCAGTCAGATAAAACCATCCGTCAGTCAGTCATACCTGGTCACCAGAGCAAACCAGCAGGTGCCACTCAGGGGCTCTGCTGCTCTCAGGTGTGCTGCAGCCTGTCCTGATAATCTTTACTGCATTGGCTGGGAGCTACCCAGAGTAACCCAAACACTTCTATCATAGAAGAATCATTGTGTCACACCTGAGCAGCCTTTGGCAACAAAATAAACTGGGTGACAGATGTTCAGGTTTTTCTGAGAGGCAAGTTTGTGTTGTAATACCTCCGTACTGGAACCTGCTCAGCCAGTGTGGGTCTGGGGTACCAGAGGCTCACTTCTTAATTGCTCATCACTGGAGATATGCTTTGGTTCCCTTTCATTGGAATGAGTCTCTTGGAGGTACCACAGACTGTTAGGTACCACAAAGGAAGAGGAGGCGCCTGGTGTGCAGGTACTGCCACAGTGTGAGGGAAGAGGAAAAGAACTGAAGTTCTCCACTGTGGTGTCACTCAGGTTGCAGGTGGTCCCACACCTTCCTACCCTTGCCTGGTTCCAAACATTTATTTATTCTCAAAGTTACATCTTGTGAGTAGAGAAAGGGGCTGCAAAGTACAACTTCTCACGCTGCTGTAACCAGAAGCTACTCTCTGCTTCTGACCAGGAGGCTTTAAGATGGTGCCAGATGGGGCCATTAAAGCTGTGCAAACAATAAGGAACACATAGGGGAGTCTGTTAATGGGTTTCTTTTGGAAGCATCAGCTGGAGCTGCTGAATGAGGCACATGACCTATTTAAAAAAGCCACTTGAGAAATCTGTCTGACTGCTGAAAGGATGGGATTTCTTACCTTCCCTGTTTATGCCAAGCCACTAAGGATCTGCCATGCTGGATGCTCACACACTCCTGTGTTTGCACTGTTGCTCACTTGCCAAATCACTTTATGGCTCGTGCTCTAAAGCTCTGAGATCCTGGGCTGGAGGAAGTGTCCCAACCACGTTCTGGGCAGGAAGGAAGCCACGTGTAAGGACATGGCTTCCATAGAAGTGTTGTTTGATTATCCCTTCAGGGAAGGGGGAGCCCACTGTGAGTGCAGATTTTTCCATGCTTACAAACCAGCATTTTGCATGGAGATCAAGCAGCATGGTTAGAGGTGGCTGACAGAACACTGCAGAAGTTCCTTGGCCTTGAGTCCTGATGGGGGCTTATGTGATCAGAAATTGTGGTATAGCTTGGCAAAGCTCTGCATTTCAGCTCACATGAGGATCGGCTACTGAACCACTTTATGAAGGGAAATGCCTCTACCTGCAGTGGCCAGAGGAAAAATGATGTGATGGAGGAAAAAAAATACAGATGTGCTTCTTGGCAGAATCCAGATCCTAAATTGCTCCTGATTGTGAAGGTATTTTCAGTTAATCTTTTGTGGAAGAATACTCCAACATCCTGGCTTGAATTTGAGCCCAGGGAGCTGGTGATACAGGGGAGGATCAGTTCCACAGTATGCATTGTGTGCTGCTTCATTGGATTGTGTTTGAAAGAGGAGGATTCTCAGAGAAAACTTAGAACACTAATTTCTCAATTGAAATTTGACTCACTCTGCTTGATTCGTTACTGTTTGAAGGACAGTCTTATGATTTTACGATGGGCAGATCAGTCACCTTACAGTGCCATTCAAACAAGATGGAAACTGCAGGAGAAGGATTGAGTCTTCATTCTCTGCAAGGGAGCAAGGCTTGTTCTCTTCAGATGACCCACTCCTGACTGGTGCTATTGTATTTATCTCATAAATAGTACAATGGAAAGGTGGTGTTCTTGCTGACATAAAGGAAACAAGACTAGAATCTGCCTTGAAGAACACGTTTAGAAAAAGCATGAAGGGAAACATTACATTTGTGTCTATCTTAACAGTTTGGCACAGACATAAATGGGGGTGTTTGGTTTGCATTGTGTGTTTTGTCAGATTCAGTGGTTGATTATTAAGCTCAACTTGGGCACAAACTTGGAATATTTTATGTGGCAAAATCAAATTTGCGACGCCTTCAAACTAGTGGTATATTCTAATGGCATGGCAAACAGAAAATTTCACTTCAAGGGAACATCCTGGAACTTAATTTGTCTTCCTTCAAAGGTGTTTTCTTCAGTTTTCATAAGCAGCAGTAAAGAAAAGTTCCCTGACTAGGGAACTTTCCACATATGATCACTTCTCCTTGCTTTGGATGCAGCCAAGAGAGGGAGGAAAATCTGGTCTAGTTGTTAAATCTCCAGAGGTGTGAATATGCCATTCTGCAAACCCTTGAAGACCCTTGCCTGTGCCTGGGAGCCTTTCCCATCTGACAGGAAACATCTCCTGAAGGAAAGTCAACTTGAAGTGTTTTCTCTCCCACTTGCCACCTTCTAACTTTGGTTGCTGAGAGAAGAGAAAGGCTTTTAACACCATGCAGTGACCCAGCCCTAAGTACAGTCTCCTGGAGTTGATCTAGCTGGGGAGATGGGAGGTCAGCTGCAGGGGGCAGAAAAAGTGAGAGAAACCATGTCAACAGGCTGCTCCTGCCGTGTCTGAGTGCTGAATGATGAGCCGGGGACACGGGAGAAGGAGCCAGGGTGCTCACCTGGAAAATGTTGTGGGAAGCCTGTCATGAATGTTTAAGTGCTGACAAGATGTGTCGGAGATATCTTTGCAGTGCATTTAGGATAAAGGTAACCTTTCCTGTGGGTCCTGCTTCACAAGGGGAGTTGCTGCCCTGGTTCATAGAGGAGGGACAGCAGCAGCTTGATGAGGGGGACTGAAGTAATTTTTCACTAGGGATAGTGCTGCTGTACTTACGTAAGGACTGAAAAGGCAGGGGATAGTGGAGTTTTATTTCTGCCATCTTCCCATAATCCACAGGTGTGATCCCAAATCAGGTGAAACCAGCAAAAACACATTTTGCCCAAACAGATTTTGAAGCAAGCCCTGTTTCAGGAACATCTCCAGATCAGTAAATATTTTGATCAAATATAGACTTCTTTCTGAAAAAAATATGCATGGGATGAATCAGTTGCCTTTCAGCAGTGAATTGTATCCCATGTTACCTCCAGGGTAACATGTTGCAGATGAGGCTGGAGATGGCCTTGGGGAAATCTGATACCAAGGACTTGTGAGTAGCTCTTGAAGGGAAAGAATTTGGTTTTGGAATTAGATTTTCTATAGTGAATTGTAATTGTCTTAAGAAATAACAGCCTGGTGGGTCTTAGCATGTACTTCCCAATGCCTTGTCAGGGAACACACAGGGAACACATGCACCATGGAACAAAAAGTGCCTTGCAAAGAGGAAACTACCTGCCTAATTCAGTGTCAGCTGAAATTGCTAAAATGAACTGACTTCCTTGCAGTTTTCCTACCTAGGATATGACAAAGAACAACAGAACCAGATCCTGATCTGCAGCAGCTCGTTTTCATTGATCTGTTATCAACACTTCAGTGAGATCTAGGTTAAAAATGGACATTTTCTACTATTTATTTGAGGGCAGAAATTTGAATCTTTAGTTGTTTCTCTTCCTTTGTTTGTTTCTCACACTGTTAATTGCTTGACTTCTGTCCTTCCGCAAGAGTCAGCTGGGAGAGCTTAGCCCTTGAGCCTGACCTTCCAATCTCTGCAAAGTCCAAAGGAGAGGAAAGAGTTTTAACTGAATTTAATTGGGGTCATCTTTGCCCATCAACCTCTTCCTCCTCAGCACCTGGGGGGTTTGAGCTGGGGCCCCAGTAACTGGTGGAGAGGAGGAGATGTCTCCACGTCAGAGCCGAGCAGCTGTCACTGAGGCTTAGGGAGCAGACAGGAGATGGTGCCTGCAGGAAACAAAGATGGTTCCCACCTGTCCAGAGCTAATGAGGATGTTTCTGATGTCAGTAAATGTTTCCTGAGCACAACAAAGAGCCAGGAACCTTCACAACCCACTCCTGAACAATAAGCAAGTAAAAGAGGTGGAAGACAGAAGTGAAGGAATTGGGGAATAGGAATGAAGATGAGGCAGGGAGGAATAGGGAGGAAAGGGAGATAATTGAAGAAGGGAAGAAGGGAAAGAGCTACAGAAGGAAAAGAGAAAGTAGAACACATGGCAAAAGAGGGAAAATGAGGATGTCTGGATGGAACAGGGAAGAAATGGAGAAATAGGTGGAAGTGTCCTGAGATGAGAGATACTGAGAGCACATTGGAAATGGACCAGAAGAAAAAGAGCTAAAGGAATATGGAAAAAAGCACCAGCAGGTGGAGAGTAGTGCTTAATCCAACACATCCTTTTCACAGAACAGCTTGAGGAGACTGAAGTGATGAAGAATATGACATAGTCTGTAAGAGGAGTCTTGGGTCTAGAGAAGTTAAAGGAAAAGAGGGGCAGAAAGTATTTCTGACATATAATATTTTTAATCTCACTCTTGGAGTGTTCCTTTGTGTCATCATCTCCAGGAAAATCCTCAGTCTTGACATAAAGCAAAAGAGAATCCTTTTTATGTATTGCACAAACTATCAACTAGTGAGTGCCCACTTGAGGCAGCAGCTCTCACCTGGGACTTACAGATAGAAGCCAACAGCTGATTTGTCCAGGAATGTGCAGCACTTCATTAGCAGCAGCAATAAAACTATGGGTTTATATCTTTTGAAGATGATTCATTCTCACTGCCACCCTCTATTCTTCTATCCTTTTTCTGTGATAGTAATTCTGCAAGAATTACTGTTGAAGCACCAAGAGGTCCTGTTCACACATTGGGGGTGTTATTAATCGTTCCCAAGAACTGATTTTATTATTGACCCTTTTACATGTGCTGATATTGCTTTAAATTCTATGAGAAATCTTACTTTGGAAGATTGCGTCTTCCCTTTCTTGTATCAGATATCACATTTAAAAGTTCTTATGTGTTTTCTATGTCTGTTTTTAAATTGCGTCTCAGTAGCAGTACTTGGAATAACTGTGCCACACACTGTCCCATCAAGGGTGTGATTTATCTCATTTTGGTCCAGCTTTCTCATGATCCTACACCACAGCTCTGCTGCAGGCAGTTACGGGAGATCAGCAGCTCCAGAGTGTCATTCATCTCGTGTTAAAATATGTGTTAAAGTAGAAATTATTCCTATTCAGAGTCACACTGGGCTGTTAAAAACAGGAAGACACTTGAATCTACACAAGAAGGACAAATATTTATGTTGGTGCTAAGTAGCAGTTGTCCTTCAAGGGTTTAAAAATAAAATGAAAGGAGAGTATTCCATCAAAGTATGTCCTGTTGCAGCACTGGGAACAGTGTGTTATGAAACTGTACAAAAGCTAAAACATTTAAGAAGGGAATTTTAAATTAACTGGGAACACATATAAAACTTTTTTTAATTTTAGTTTTGTATTGAAAATTATGGCATTTCTGGTTTTGTCAGGTACCTGCAAAATCAGACCATTACAGCAGAGTTGTGCAGTGCTCCAGTGGTACAGACAGTGCCAATTATCCTGCTCATTTCCCTGCATTTGCCATTGGCCAAGGGCAGGGATGGGAACCCACCAGCTCATTTCCTGGTCAGGTTTGGTTCTGAGCTAAAAACACATTATTAGTTTTCCATTCCTCACAAAGACACCGGGCTCCCCTGTGAGAAGCCAAGGGGCTGGATCCAGTGAGGGTATTCCCTGGAGCTGTGACAGTCACAGGGAACAGCCACAGCTGAGCCCCAGGGAGGTCAAGGGCACACGGCCTGAGAGTTTCAGACTCTCAAACTTTCAAATGAAGACTTTGGGGTCTCTCTCCTGCTCAGCCCCCTTTGCTCCTGTGTGCTGCCCTTCCCCTTTTCCCTGGGAGGAAGGCTGTGATGATGTAAGTGGACAATGCAGGGAGGCAGCAATGGGGTAGGGAGAGCCTGCAGGAGATCGCCTGCAGCCAGAGAGGAACAATTACTGCACCAACTGTCCGGCCGGGCCCAGCCAGGAGACTCCACTTAATGTAATTGAGTGTGAAGGCAGGCTGGAGACACTGCACCCGCTGCCTCGGCCCCCCCTGCCACTATATAGACACTATTGGCTGCTAATTGGCGCCAGTGGGCTGGTGCTAATTGTGCTCATGTCTTGGGCTGAGGACAGGCATGTGAAGGATGAAGGGGTCTGCTGGGAATAGGAGGAGGGGAGTGCCAGGGAGACAGTGGTCATACAAGTTGGAACAGGGCTTTAATTTCATATCAAATATTTAAGTAAGTGAGTGGAGGATCTGTGAACTCTCTTTGTGGTAACCCACAAAAGGCCTTGGGGAATAGCACCCCCCTGCCTCCAGCCCAGCCATGAGCTGCCTGAAGGCCTCTGTTCCTCTTCCTCCTTAGCTTTGTTTAATTAATTGGGAGAATTGCTAACGATCCTTTATTCCTCTTTATACCTTCTCTCCTTTCTGCCATTGCATCCTCATTCTTTATTTCAAAGATTCAGCTTTTCCAGCGCCATCCAATATTTACACATGGAAATTTTGGCTGAACATAATGACAGCTAAGACAGAGATCAGGCCCATTATCCTAAAATTGAAGATGGTCTGCTTTGCACATGGAAGGCCAGGATGAGCAGTGGGGACTGTGTGGTGGTGTTTCTTATACGCATCCAGTCAGACTTTGGAAATAGAACTTTGCACACATCAGGTGTCAGTAAGACATATGTTCAGAAATACTCATTTGGGCTAGGACCACTAGTTCAGGTGTGAATTGTACTTGCATGCTGTCTTGCTTCTAAGATTTTAGTCTCAAAAATGGGCAGGGTAAGTCTAATTAAGCTGTGCTCTGCTGGAAGTAGAGCCCCTGAAAGGAGGTGACCTGGCTGTGAGGGTGTGCTGGTGAAGGGGGAGTTTGGTACATGGGACAATGCACTTCACTCTACCCAACGTGAGTGATTTTTGTGATGGTAAGGGTGCACAAGCCTTTGATAGATCCTGGGAACAAGCTGGCAGTGTTGGGAACGCTGCTGGGAGTTCTGGCTGCCACCACTTGTTTACAAAGTCCAGGTAATAGAAACTTGGATGTGCTTGACTTGGGGTTTGAGGTGCAGCCAATTTCACCTGAATTCAGATTCCGTCTCTCAGATCCAGCTGCTGTATATGTTTGTCTTGAGCTGAAGGTGGTAGATTATCAGATGTTTTACACTTTCCTCCCTTCAGTATTTTAAAGTCAAAGTGACTTGGGTCACTTTGCCTTGATTTTGAAGGACATGAGACCTTGTGATGCACTTTTGTGACTGACTTAAGACAGTGTGACCGTGGGAAGCACCATCCAGAGGCTCATCCTGCCTGGGGGTTCCTCTCATCTCAAATAATTCCATGATTGTGAGTTGCATTTGAAAACAAATACTCCTCATTCCCTTGAAAGCAATTTTTTTTCTTTTCTAGTTTACTGCTCATTTTCTACATGATCCAGGTTTTCATATGGGTCATTCCTTCCCAAAGAAGCTGGAAGGAAAAGTGTGATCAGGGGAGAGAGAGCAGTGATCAGTGTCTTATTTTTATTAGAAATCACAAGATGTTCATGTCCCCATTTCCTCCTAAAAATTGACCATAATGGGCCTTGAAGTGCTGTACCAAACAATGCATAAATAACTTTAAACTTGAGCTGTTTTAATTGTGTTACATTTGTCGGGTATGTAACACAATGATGACTTGTTTGGCCTCAAGGCACTTCTGCTATAAAATGTTCAATATTAAATAATAATTGCAGAAAGTACTTTAATAGGTTTTCTGGGCAGGATGTTCCAAATACATATCTCACAGGCCACTGCATTCAGATAACAGTTTCAATCTAAAATTAATTTTTAATATCCTGATATCTAGGCAATTTTAAGCTTTTTATAAATTATCACAATGTGCAGATTCTTGGGTGAAAGGCTTAGGCATCCAAAGTTCTCAGCCTCTTTCTTTCTTTCTCTCAAAATGTAATCCCAGAGCTGATGTATGAGGCCTTTAAACTCCTTTGACAGCACGTCACTTTTACTAAGGCAGGCACAAAGTGAGTGAAAGCTCTGCAGCGATTTGTTTCAAAACCTAAGTTCCAAATCCTAAGCTCATGAACTATCAGTTCTGTCTTAAAATCAAAATATGCCTTCCTCTCCCATGCAGACACCAGCTTCTAGAATATGGCATCCTTAAGAGAGCCTGTAAGCTTGGGAGAAAAGCAAACCATTGTAGGTCAGGGATATATTGGGCCAGACTTGTACCAGGTACAAAAAGATGCTGTACATGGCTTTCCTTTCTCTCTTCAGCTTTCCTCTTCAAAGGACTTCATGGCTTGTGAGGGTTCATCAGATCCTTTGCTCAGATGATGTGGGACTCACTCCAGGGCTGCTGATGGACCCTACAGGGTGCACAATGTACTTTTAGCACCAGAGCTTCAGTTCTGCTTATTAATTGGTTGTTCTCCTCATCCCTCTGGATCTAACTCTTCAGTGTAGAACTGAGATACCCAGGCTAGCTCCTAAGCAGCTAAGAAAAAATGCAGTGGACTGGTTGGTGTGAGCCCTTCTGAGACTGTGCTCATGTTCTCTTCTTTCCTTCCTTTTATTGTGGGTTTTCGTGCTTTCCCTTGAGTCAACAGTGGTAATCTCACAGAGGAGTGGTAAATCAGCTCAGTGGTCCAGCTGAAAGCTTAAATGCCTACATTTTTCTTTCTTTTTTATCCTTCTAGTTTTGCTATGCTTGTTTGTAGGTCAGAAAGCTGAGCTGGTTAGTTGGGAAGTGGTAGGATCACTAGTGCTGATGGAAAGGAAGGAACAGGAATGTGTAGTTTGTAGCACTGAGACTGTCCCTCTGTGGTCTTTATTTGGCTTAATCCGGCTATAAACTTAATCCAACAGATGGAGTTTCTTCAATTTCCTCAAATGCCCCTCTTTTTGATCCCCCCTCAGATTATGGGGATCATATCACAGAGGGCCATGTTCACTGAGCTCAGTTTGGAATAGATCTCTCTCATAATCTATTGTAAAACTGAGATTATGTCACTAAAAGAGCATGACAATGTGCTGGGAGGGATCTGCTTGATGGATTGGATCGGGAGAGTGTCAATGGCCTGATGGCTCAAGTGCTTCCAGCTGGGCATGGACTGGTGCCTTGCTAAGTAGGAATAAACCTGCTGATAACTGCAAAAGGAACATCAGCGGAATGTCTGTAGAGCTGTGGGGCCTTGGACAGGGTCTCTGCAGCACTTCTGTCCTCTGCCAGCTTCCAAGTGCGCAGCACAAGAGACTAAGCCCAGTTCTCTCCCAGAAATCATAATCCACATCTTAAGGCATGGAACTCCCCTTTGGCATCATGCTGAGTCTCTCTTGGACCTTTGCATCTATCTGTGCTTTAGGAAAAGAGGATATCCTGGGAGTTTCCTCTAGGTCAGCCTAGGGATTTGTGTGGGGCTTATTTGTGTGAGAAAACAGATGGTACATTTGATTGTTCTGTGAATTGGGAAAGCAAGAAAAGCTGCCATTCTAATGGAATGTAAGTACCAGCAACTGCTTCCTCACTTTCAGTGGGTTAATACCCCAGAACAAAACTATTCCAGTCTCTGCTCATCTCAGAGAACCTGAACCCAGGGCTTTAAGCAGAGGACAAGGTGGTTTCTTCTTTGTGAATTGTCTTCAATGGGTCAGTGCCAAGTGTAGCAAACGGAACCATTCTATCAATATGGATCTTATTTTTCTTCCTTCAGAGGATTCCTGCAATTTATGTTGCAGTACTGCTTTGAAAGGCAACTGTGACCAAAGAATAAAGGGAGGAACCCAATTCCACTGTCTTAAATTGTGGAATGTTTTTCCTTTAAAGCCTCTCCCTGCATTACATGCCTTTCCTCTGCACACATTTTAAGTGAACTCATTGGGGCTGAAAGAGATTGGTTTGACAGGCTTGATGATTCACACCTTCTGTTCAGCTTCCTACTTCAAACCAGCCCAGGCTTAAAGAGGAGAGGTCAACAGCTTTAATGTAAGGCTGTGATTACTGTAATTCTGACTGGGTAGGAACTATCTGAAAACCAAGACCTCACTCTTCCATTAGGCAGTGGAAGAATTTGCACCCTGTGTGTGATACTGGTGAGACATTGAACCTAGACCTCAAAATGTGTTGTGGTGTCACCTCTGGCTTCCCTTTTGGACACACCAGTTCTCCCCAAGCTGCTCAGAGCGTGTGGTGCATCTGGTGATATCACTGCTCTGAGGGCTCACTCTGCATTGCAATCAGATCATTTTTACATGGTAAATAGCTATTAATTACTGCTGCTGGAGTGTTAGTGCACAAAAACACTCTCCCTGAAAGCTGGGTAGCCAGCTAGAATGCTAAATGTGGGTGCATATTAATGACTGAGGAGCTCATTAGCTACACTTGCAAGGATGGAATGACTGAGGTTTCCTGAATGTCTCTGCAAAGCCATAAAGTGAAAATGCATCTCTGTACTCAGAGCAAGGAACAACACAACAAACACAACCCTACATGCAAGGCCACTCAACCCTGCTGATTGATGGACAGTCTCTCCTGACCACACAGAACATTCACCCTTCTGAAGGCACAGACACAAAGGTTCAAAGGGTGGCACTTACATTCCTCAGTTTCAGCACTGGCTGTAGAAATGTGACTTCACAGAAATTACCCTGTGTCTGTGTGCAGCAAATCCTGTCCCAGTGTCTCTATCTCTGTGCTTCCCACAGAAGTGCTGAGGGCCACGTGCAGCACACCCTGTCACAGCACACACAGTTTTGCCCTTCTTCATCAAAATAAAAAATCCCATTGATTTTTGCTTTTCATGCTTCCGTTACCAGCTCCTGCTAACAACTGCCACTGCTGTTCCTTATCAATATTTGATGAGTAGGGTGAGGTGGAATGGAGAAGCCCTGTGAGTTTCTCCTTCTAAATGGTCTCTGTGAGGGTTGAGGTTTTGTGGCTTATGTTTATTTTCTCTGTCTGTTTTACTCAGTTGGTTCAGGTCCTGAAGGTGACTGCTGCTGAAAGATAGGATAGAAGTAGGACATCTCTCTCCCCTATACCTTGTTTCCTGTTCATCCCTTTATCTCTCTGCTTGCCCTCTTGAGTAGGCTCATGGATGATTTTGTGGACTTTTGAGTCTTTAGATCCTTGGTGAAATTCATCAACAGTGGAAGGTCAAGCAACGCTTGTTTGTATGTAGCCAACATAACTTCTCCTTAACTAGTTTTTCCCAGGCTTTATCCAGCTAAGTGTTCTCAGGAAACGAGCTCTCATTTTAAAAATTATCTTTCAACTCACAGAATTAATGACTGCCCTAGTACCTTACTAAGTTGTTCTTGAGAAAAAGATTCACTCCAGAACAGAGTAGCATGCCTTCAGGACATGTCTCTGAGTTGTAACTCTTCATTTATTCTTCACTTGTTATAACAAAGAAGCTTCCATAGTCCCTGAGAATCTTTTCTTTGCTTATGCTTAGGCAGCTATTAAAACTTACTTTGTGGATGTGAGCTTATGTCAAAGTAAGGTCAAAGGCTCAATCTGAATTCAGAATTCAATGCTTTGCTTAAAACAGCATTTCTGCAAATACTTTTCATTCTGAAGACCTAGTTGGAGTTTACAAGGATGGAGTCCTTGGGGACATAACCCAGAGAGCAGTATATGAAACATCATTTCAATGAGCTCTGTGGTGAGAATATTTGAGAAGCAAACAAGGCTCAGAAAATGCAGCAGAGGAAGTGTGCAAGCCTGGCACACTGTGAATGCTGGGCTGCCGGTGCTGGAGAAACAGGCTGCCAGCTCTGCAGCCTCTGCATCTGCCACCTGATTTCAGGTTACAGAGCACAGGCACTCAGGCTGGCAGCTGCAGGATAACCCCAGCAGCTGGGATCAGCAGAAATGTGCTGAACATTTCCGTGCCATGTGGCATCCCAGAACATGGGAGACCCACCAGCAAATGCAGGATGCTGCCAAGGTGTTGCTGGGAACAACCCCCTCCCCCTTCCCTGAGATTTAGGGTGCAAGGGCCCATTGCAGGGAGATGGAGGTTTGTCATCGGTTGGGTTGGATGTAGGTGTAGGCATCAGGACATCGTCTCTACCTTCTGGGATTAAAACAGGGGAACAACTGAAGGAGGAACTTGCAAGGCTAGAAAAAAACCCCTTGTTTTCACTGTAGCCATCAATAGCCTTACAGGAGTGACTGGCACATGACTTAAAGAGCTGAATAATAACGAGGTGAAAAATTGGTTAAGGAAAACCAATGTATGTTTCTTCAGTTCATGGTAAAAGACAATAAAGAAAGGTATTTTGTGTTAAGCAAAATGCTTTTTGCCTCACTTTAATGTGGGGGGTTTTTCTTCTCATCTTGGTATGGTATAAAATTTGCAAGTTAAACAAGTCTAGGCTTTTTTGGTGGCTTCATTTCAAATCTAAATACTTGGGGATGTCTTCCAGTTTCATGATTCTGTTCCTGTGGTGGCACGGTTCAACTTCTCGTTCTTGCTGTGCTCTGACCATAAGGACCTCTTTCAAAATGAGCATTAAAAGTCATCTGGAGGACAGTGTAGGGATCCAGGTAAGTGACTGAAACATCTGCAAACATGTAGGAGACAAGAGAAAACATGAGCATGTGGCACCAAGAGCCTTGAAATACATCACCAATCTACTGCAAGACAAGCAACAAGAGAGAGAAGGGCAAAAGCTGGGCAAAGGTCTTGGAATGACAGCTTTTCCATGGCATAGCATAAATCTTGAGCTTGTCTGATGTGTGCTGTGAAATGCTGCTGGGTGAAGAGAAAGAAGGGATTCTGTCTCTCAGAATATGACTCTTGCCAAGTTCCTCAGGGTGACAAAAGAATCAGCATACAAAATTCTTTGGGTTGTTTTGTTTGATTTGTTTGGGGAATTTTTATGTTTCTTAGGGGTTTTTTTCTTCCTTCTTTTCCTGGACCACTGCTTTTAACTCTCCTCCATTGCCCCTCCTTTTGATGATTTCAAGATTGCTGGTGTCCAGAATTCAGCTCAGGGCCATCTGGAGACCCTCTGCTGCAGCATCATTAATCCCATGCAGGACAGGTTGGCCATACTCATTTCACATCTACAGATGTGGACAAATCTAATTATCCTTCTCCTGTACAAGTCTTACAGAAAAATTGTAGCTGAGTCCTTGGAATTTAGTGAAAACATTAGAGAGTTTCACAGACTTTGAAGCTTTCTTTGGACTCAGTTTAGGATTCAAAGCTGTTTGGGGGGATGTCTGGAGGCCACTTTCTTCCAACTTTCCTTGTAGATCTCCTCCAGTGAGCAAGTCAGTGGTTTTCTTCTTGTACAGTGACTGTGGGGTCTGTGGGCAGTGAGCAATGCTGGGATCAGGTGTCCATGTGGGATCAGTCACACTGCAATGCCAGCTTAACTTTAGAGTGTTGGGTTATGTCCTCCATAACAGACTTTTCCCTGTTTCATGAACCCAGAGTCTGCTTTGGGGAGATACTCCAGGTTATTCTTCTCCTTAGTCTTGCATCCAAACCTCTTGGGCAGCGCATGCACAGGTTGGTGTGGACACCACAGAAACCTCTGCCCTGGTTCTACCCCCAGGCACCGTGTCTAGAGCCCATTCCCAGTGACAAAACAATCCAGTTCTGTCTTCCAAATGGTTTAGCAAACCACATCCTTTCTGTAAGAGAAAAATGATCTTTCTTCATTTGTAATATCTTTCCTAAAATGTGCTGTACAATCATGTCTCTAAAATATATGAGGCGATAGAGCAACTTTATTGAAAAATAGCACATACTTGGCCAGTTTTGCTAATAAGTAAAATATACAGGTCTGAATATGACAACTGTATGTGTTGAAATATATTGAAAACATATTTGGATCATTCCACACAGACTGAAATATTGAAAACTGGCCAAATCTGTAAAAAATTTAAGTCTGTGTTTTATATAATATATATTTAAAAATCATTTTCACAAATAGATAGCAAGGAACCTTGCTACGAAGATGTGGGAAATACTAACCAGGCTTTATTTTTTCCTGATGGGAACCAGTGATCATGGATGCTGTGTCATTACAGACACTGTGGTAAGAGTTAACCTGGCTGCTGGCTCATAATTTGTGTGCTGGGCCCAGCACAGGGGTCCATTGATCTTAATAGAGACCACTCAGGAACGGGGAATTCCAACAGTAACGGCTCCCTGGGCATTGCTGGTGCTGATTTAAGTCCGAGCATTTCTTCCTCTGCAGTCTCTTTGGATTAGCCTGGGAATGGAGGGAGAGTGGGAGTGAGAGCAGTTGTGACAGCTCTTAGATGGAGGAGTTTGCAATTTCTAGAGAAATGAGAAGTTTCTGGAGGCTGAGGATTCAAACAGTGATATGACCCCATAGACAATGCAATTGTCCTGGCCTTTGCATGAAAACAAGGATCTCTACTTATTGTTAGCTCCTGCTGGCATTCCTAAGCATTCTCTAGGAAAGTCCAGAGATGTGCAGATACCCTGGATCCTCTGGGAAGTGCCCTTTTGCAGCATGACACAGAGTTACCTTTTGAGTTTTTCTGTGTGTATTGTTATACCTCTGAAAGGTGTGGGGCAGGAGACCCTGGTGTTTTGCCATGGAGGATCCAGGGCTTTCTCTCCCTGCGTGTTGTAGCAGCAGTGAGATCCCCAGTGGAGATGGAGGCCTTTGGATGTGCTTCTGGTCGGGGTTGGGATGGTTTGCTTTGCTGATGGACCTGTTAAGTGTTGCCAGGGAAATACATTCCCTGGCAATTTCACGGCAATTGAAGGCAAATTAGTGACCTCACTAAGTTAGAGATGAGTGTTTTAGAGATGGTAAAAAGGCCATTTGAAGACCTGTGATGAGAGCTGGTTCTGTTTGAGAGTTGGTTGGTAGAACCAGCAAGGGCTTGGCTTCCTCATCCAAGGTTAGACCAGGTCAGCAGCTGAGGGAGGAGATCTCACGGAGACAGCAGGTTTTAAAGGAAGACCACTGTCCCCTGGGATGACCTTCCTTCCTGATTTGGAGGTGAATAGAGTTTTCTTTGATTCTTAAAATTGTCCAATTCCTCTGCTAGGAAAAAAGCATTCAAGCCAATTTGGAGTCCTAAATCTGGCTGACTGTGTGAATGAATCATCGATGTATCAAGCAGGAGTCATGAATCCTATGATCCTGCTGAGCGGGTGAATGTACTTCTGCCAACTACACAAAGTTTGTGCAAACATTTATTTGCATGCAGAAAGTTGGAGAGGGACCAGCCCCAGACAGAACTGAAAGTCAGGTACATCAGGGGTCCTGTCATGAGGTGACTGAGGAGGCTTAGAAATGTCAAAATGGGAATCGTGGTTGTTTTACACTTCCAAGATCCCTTGGAGATGAGCTGCTCCGAGTGGTGTCCTTGTATTCTGAACAGCATCAGCCTGCTGAGAGCTGGAACACCTCAACATCCCTAATGAAAACAAGGAGCAAACCAGAATTCTCCTGAAAAATAAACAAGCCCACTTCCATGACCTCTTCTTGACCTCCCAATGAGGTGCTAATTACTAGAGGATTAGCACCTCTTCTGTATCACAATGCACTCAGCCAAAGGAGCAGGAGGTGACAACATTCAGGACAAAATGCAAATCCAGAAGAATTAGTCCAAGGGCAAGAGACAAGTCCCAAAGTTAAGAACAGAGAAACCTTCTCCATTGTGAGCTCAACCTGTTGTCAGAGAAACGTGCTAAGTTACTGCCGTTTGGAGGAGTTCGGCAGGAAGGGAATCTTTTTCCCCCTTCATGGTAGGCAAATATGCAGCTTTTGTTAATTTGACTTCACAGTTCAACAGAGATAATTTTTTTCAGTGTGGCTGCAGCGACAGCAATATGAAAAAGGGCTTATTAAAAATTAATTGCACCAGCAGAAGTATCTCTTTGTATCTGTGTCTGTGTTGAAACACCATCCCTGTTGCACCACATCCAGTGGCTCACTGATAAACTGGAATGCAAACTGTAGGAATTAGTGCTTGCAAAGGAAGCCCTGCAGAGATGTGTGTGATCTGTCCTGTCAGGCTGTGTGAGATGATCTCACAGGCTTCAGTGCCTGTATTTGTCACATCGAATGGATAAAGTCTTTCTGTGGTGGCTACTGTGGTCTTGATGTGGGGATTTTCACCTCTTTGATCCTGTATGGGATGGGAAATAAATTGCTCTGGTATAAGGCATCGTTATATTTGCATGAGGCTTTGTATTGGTGTTTTTATTTTTGGTAGGAAATATTTATTTATTTATTTATTTATTAAAGCAAGTGACTTAAGCTGTTTCCAAACACCAAAGGGAACTTTGCCCAAGGGAAAGAATTTCTGAGGTGTGGAACAGCCCAGTCTGGTGGCCACCTGGAAGGTGTGAAATCAAAGCCTTTGCTGCCAGGTACTGGTTGAGACTGGAACAGACAAGCAAAAGTCTCCTTGGGAGCAAACTGGCACAACTGTCCCCTAAAACAGGTGACAGCCCAGGACTTTCCTCAGGGAGAGAAGATAAGCCAT
Source organism: Argya squamiceps (assembly GCA_037834095.1). Classification (NCBI taxonomy): domain Eukaryota; kingdom Metazoa; phylum Chordata; class Aves; order Passeriformes; family Leiothrichidae; genus Argya; species Argya squamiceps. The sequence goes on along the minus strand of JBBMKD010000044.1, from coordinate 5,009,635 downwards.
ATAACCAGAGTCCTCTGGAGCTCAAGAACCTCTTCTGGGCAGCAGCTTACAGCTGTTCTGAGTTTTGGGGCTTTTCCTGAGTGGAAGTTCACTCATGAACCCGAGAATGCTGCTCTCATTACATTTTTTTCCGATGATGATTCATTCTTGGAAAGGGGAAAGTTTCTGGTTTGGATAATTGAATTTTCCAATATAAGATCACATCAATAAATTCCTGAGCAGCTCCCCACTGACCAGCTGTTTTGCCTCTACCCACTTTCTCAGTTTCCTTAGATGTGAACATGAGCTGCTTATACAGCAGCCCAGAGATCTCCCTTTGGATGAGATACATCCTCCTTAGTAGTTAAACCATTTCAAGCTGTACTTTTCAGTCCTGGTCTTGTTCATGGCAGTTTTTTTGCTCTTCTCTTCCATGGATCCAGTGTCTCAGTTAACTCTGGCACTGCTGCCTGTGCTCGCCATGGCAGAGGAGACAGGATTGTGTCTCCTGGCTGAAGGAGCTGTGGCAGACATGCTGCCTGGTGTCATTTCCTGTTTGCAGAATTACCTCAGGGATTTTCAGATGGGCCAAGAGACTCCTGTCCACATTGTTCTTCTGCAAAGGCTACGTGTGGTATGGGGCCCAGGTGACACAATCAGGGTCTCCACAGTGTAGTGTTTGACTGGGGCCTCGGAAAAAGAACCAGATTACTATCTCCAACTTATCCTAAACATGCCCGCCTCCTTTTACAGGTTTTGTTGCACAGTATTGTTGCCAGGATGGATTTATGCTGGGCCACTTCCCACTCCAGCTGCGTCATTACAATCATTGTCATGAGAACACAAAAGCAGAATATGTTTGTGCCTTCTGAAGAATATATTTGTCCCATTGCACTGTCGTGACCTTCGGGGTGCCATGTGCTGGTGGCTACTAAATAAAAGATTTCCTGGCACTTGATTACCAGGGATACTCAAAGGCCAAAGTGACTCCTTGGTGTCTCAAATAGCCTGGCTGGAGTACGTTAAACGAAGTTGCCAAGTGAAGAACAATTCCTAGAGGACAGGAGTGGAGCCACGTGCCCAGAACCTGGCCCTAAGGAAGTGTTTTTGTGGGGTTTGGTGCCCACACCCTCGGCCAAGCACAGACGTTCTGTGTCCACCAGAAGGCGCTGTTGGACAGGGCACGGCCCGGGGGTGACACCACGCACCGGGGTGACATCACCAGAGTCCCCGCCCAGTGCCTCAGTTTCCCCATTTCCCGGTGCTCTGAGAAATAGTGACCCATGTGATACAGAGTAACTGGATCTTATTAAGTCACCAGAGGAGTTGGTCAAACCACATCCGTGCTTTAGGAAACCAAGATCAAACCAGATGCCTTCAGGCTCCTCTGTGTGACACCGAGCCACAGAAGGTGAAGAAACTGTTCCTTCATTATTTCATTGGTTTCCCATTGTTCTGGGCCCTGCTCTCATCTCCAGTCTCCTGGAACATTTTGCCATGGGGCCTGAAGGAAAACAAGCACTCCTGTGCTAATTTTATAAGCTGCCATGGCTGCAGCAAACAGCACGTGCGGTCAGGGCAGGGCCTTCCCCAGACACACAGCCTGGCACAGCAGCCTCACTGCCAGCCCAAATGGCAGCTTGATACCAGCCAGAGAGATCTTTTTGCAGCACTGATTAGACAATCTGCTGATTGATCATGGGGGGGATCTAACAGCAATCAGGCTTCCTCCATAGTGTGCTGATGCTTGGGCTTGGTGCTTCTCTCGGTCTCATAAGCATCTCCTCAGACAGGCTTTTTCCTTCCATTTGCCTTGTTTGCAGAGCCCTGTGTGGTAGAAGGTGGTTTTCTCTACTGTTCATAGGATGATCTAATGAAATTATTTGGGAAGAGTCCCAGTTCCTACTGGAATACTCTGCTTTGCAGGAGGAATGTGTGACTGCCCAGCAGTGTGTCCACCCAGCTGCAGCCCAAGTGCTGTCTGTGTTCATGAAGAGGGAAATAATTCCATGTCTAGAGTCCACTCTGAGATTCAAATAAAGAAACAAGCTTTAGGTCCATGTTTTCTGTGCAGTCATGCAAGAGACAGGGACAATCTCCTTGTGCTTGTCATCTCTGCAGTTCCTGGCTGTCAGCAGCTGCTTGTTGCTGGTATCATATGGAGCAGAACCAGTGATTTCAGTAAATGAGACAAATACGGAATTCTCCTTAGCATCTCTAGCTCCACCAATCTCATCTTTTCCTTGCAGCCCTTGGGTACATTAAATGGTTTGGCCTAATGAAGCTCTCTGATCTTAAAATCACTCCACTCTCAATGACCTCCTGTGGCAGCAGATAATATTTAAAAGCCTTATGTGCCTGCAGAGGCTCCTTGTCTCTCTTTTGGGTTAATAGTTAAAAATTCATGGTTGTTTTTCAAAACCTAAATTGCTTTACTCTCTGCAAATGATTCCCCTTTCAATTCAAAATCAAACCTTTGTCTAGACTCAGCAGACTCTTGGCTAATAGCTCTGGCAGGCAAAGATACCAACAGTTTATCAAGATATTCACTTTCTACCCCAAACTCAGCTCAATTTCACGAGGTGGTTTTTGTTTTCTTTTTTTTCAGTGGCAGAAGAGTGTTTAGCTAATTCGGTTAAGGAGCCTTAGATGTTCCTTGGCTCTCCGCAGAGTGTTTCTTTTTTAGCAGTGCCAATTTCCTTAACAAATGTATTTCATTGTGTGGTGCATTTGATCCTCATATCCGGAACTGTGTGTGAATCCTGAACCACCCCTGAGCTGCCTTTCCAGCTGCCATGGTACTGACTGCACAAGGCTCCACTGACTTAGAAAGTGACCTTAGAATTCAGAGGTCTACTTCTAAATAAATGAGAATATAAATAAAGATAAAACAATGCAGCTCCTTCAGGTCCTTGGGTGATTTCCCCTGTGGAGCTGCTCCTGTGGCTCTGTGTCTGTCACCCTCAGTGGGTCTGTGCAGAGGTTTTCATGAAATCCCCTCTCAGGTGTTTGGCAGTTGTCTGTAGAGAACAACCTTTCCTTTCACTCAGGATTCAGAGTCAGTACTGATTTTCAAATCAGTAGTGATTTGAAAATTGTGATTAGAAAATTTGAGGCTTCTGCACTCAAAGTTTGAGCTTTGGAAACACATCTAGGTGTCAGGCTGGGAGTTTGGAAAGCCTGGCTGTGGAGGTCAGCAATGCTAAGCCTGGGCAGAAAATGTTGATCACGTAGAAGAACTTGGCTAAGACAGCTTTATTAAAAGAACAGCTACTGTCTGAGATTTTGTATCAGTGTTTAGGGTCTGTCTCTCATGGGTAGAGACACTTGGTGCCTAAAGCAGCCTTAGAGGGCAAGCTCAAGTCCCATTAATTTAAAACTCTTCTATTTTTGCATCTCCTCAGCAGACTTACTGTGAACTACTCAAATATTCAGAGTCCAATGTGTACTACTAAATCCCTGCTACAAGTAGTACCAGAGAGACTTGAAGTATTATATACACTTGAAATCTCATTCATTTTCCTGCCAGAACACTATAAAGGAACTTTAGTGTAAATGTGAAACAAACTTTCAGTCTTGGTTGTAGTCCTGGGTTGTGTAAAGGTTTGATTACCCGGTGTGGTGTTCTCACATGGGGAGATCTCCACTGTAACTGCAAATTGCTGTACAGCCTTTATCTGGCCACAGCTGCTTGTACTATTGCAAGAGTAAATAAAATAATACTTAGCATGGATAAATATTTTATTTGCATGCTGGAGCATCTTAAAACTGTATTTTCCAGCCCACCCAAGGTGAAAATAAATACTGGGAAGCTGAAGGAAAGGAAAAAAGTGAATCACTGTCACAAACCATTTTAGAGCTGAGGCTAGAGGCTGCTCTCTGGCTTTTTGTCAATCCTTCCTACCAGGGCACTGTAAGTCTAAGTATTGTTATTTCATGTGGAGGTTCCATGCTGCTAGGAAAAAAGAGGACTAGCTTTGGGTAGAACAACTACTTCCGATGATTTTCTTTCAGGATTAAAGTGGGCAACTGTCTCCTGATTACTGATAATAATATGGCTGTAACTACCCACATGTTAAAATATGCAATCCTAGATCAAATTACAGAAATGGCAAGTGGAGTTCTTCAGTGCCTTGATTGGAATGAACTCAAATGTTAACTTCACAAATACTCAGTTTACAGGCTTCAAAGAGACCCACTGTATCCTTACTCTGTATTTATTTTTTTCCCATTTTTTTTGCATTTAGCTAAAAAGGCTGTTGGAGAAGCAAGGCTTGAGGGAGGGTTGCAGTTAGCAAGGGTGAAGGAAACAAAGAGCACTCTTATGGTGCCTGTAGCATCTCTTTTCCCCAGGTACAAGTATTAGTTATAGAGCTCCCAGCTGCACAGGGCCAGGAGCAGGAGGCAGCTCATGCTGTGTCCTGGGTGAGAGTGTTCCCACTGTGACTTGGAGCAGCTCTCAGAGCAGCTCCAGCAGGTGGTAAAGGGCTTCTGTACCATCTTGATTTCCAGGAATTTACTAATCCCTGGAAATGCAGAAAAGCTTTCTAGGCTCCCAGAGTTTCATGTGATGTGGAGGTGAGTGCAAGGATTCAGTGCTGCCAAGAGTTACCCCTTCAGGAGGATTCTCCAACAGGCTGTTGGGATTCATGGAACAGCTCTTGGTACATCACAGAGAAGGGATGGGAATGGTACTGTGACCATGATGCCCTAAAAGTTTGTCTTCACTGCAGTATTAGCTCACACCGTGTGTTGCCCCCAGCACGAGCTCCACTCACACAGGAGGACTCCACACAGTGCTGTTATCAAAGGGTTGGATCCAGAAGGAGCTGCTGGTGTTTGGTTAATGCACCTCCAAGCCACTAACACCTCCTCTGTAATCTTGACTCACGGGGACTCCATTTGAACCCTTCCTCTCTGAGTGTGATGGAAAATTCTCCAGTGGGTGACTGAAAGGAATCAGTGGAGCAGCTCAGCAATGCCCAGAGTTCATGTTTGCCATGCAAGCAAATTCCAGATTCAGTAGCTGGAATGTTTTTAGGTGATGTAGCTGCTCAAACTTATGTCTCAGGGGTAGTAATCTGAGGATGAGCTAATTAACTGTGCCATGCAGCTGAGATACTTCTTTCAAAATCTTCCTTGAACTTGGGAGTGATGCACAGTGAAAACCTTGCAGCTCTTTTAAAAGGCATGTCCCTGTTCTTTGGATGACGAGTAGATGCTGTACAAGGAAGAATCTCCCAATACACGGGGTTTGTAAGATGTGCTAGTGGTCTGTGGGCGTCATCCATATGTAATTGTGGGATGGAGTTGGACTCAGTGTGACAAACTCGCTGGGAGAAGCGTGGAGTAGAGGAGTGGGAGTCCCAGGGCGGAGATGCTGCTAACACCCAGCAATAACCGGTTACCCTGCTTGGCAACCCCCGTGCTGGTCTAGGTAAATGGAAATGACTTCATTATTTGTTTGTCCCTTGTCCCAGTGCCTTTTATTTTTAAGCCTGCATAACGCAAACCACAGCCCCTGGGGAGCTTAACGAGGGTCTAAGTGGCACCACCGTTCCCTGCTAACAATGGGCTTTTGTTGTTCACACTTTCCCTATCAGAGTGTCCCGGAGGAACGTCCTTGCTTAGGAGACTATATTGTGATGTTATGACCTCAGAGAGGGGTGGGAGAGGAAGGGAGGGTTCAGGTGTATCTTTAACTTACTTGAATAACTTTCTTCTAGTTGTGTTTTCTTCCCACCAGGATCTTTAATGAGTGCTCCGAGGGGGCTGGCTCTGGGCTATAAATACAGGCGCGTTATCACCCTCCTGTATTGTGTACGAGCGCTAATTTCTGTGCTGGGCTTGAACTTGTTGACTTCTGCGGTCGCTGTCAGGAAATGTTGGGTGGGAAAGGATTAAAGAGCCTATTGATGTGACTCGGAATCTCGGGCCAGGAAGGCTGCTTGTATCATCTTAGATCTAGAGACGGTGGTGTTGATACCCGGGCTGGGCTTTTTTTATAGAGTCGCTTTAGTCAGCTCCCTGTTCCTCCCTCCCACCTCCCCCATGGCGAGCACACTGACTCCGGCACTCCAGGCCGGAGTCTCCAAGGAGGAAGTAGACCCTGTAGGCGAATTTCCTGGTATTATGCCATTTTAACAACCTCTCTCTTGATTTAGGTGTTGCAGGCTGGCTAAGAATATTCCTTGACACTTGAAAGGGACCTTTATTGTTTTCTTAATTTGTGAAGAATTACCTTTTTTTTTTTTTTTTTGTCTCTCCAAACTTTTCTTTGTAGGGTCAGACTGGAGCCATGTTATTGTTGTTAAATTTAGATCTGAGACTATATTAAGTCCTCTGGCAGTCTGCCCCAGCGCTTTCACTTCTTAAAACAGGAAGGTAGGCCTTGGCCTACTTGTGCTCATGTACTTAAAAAGGGTGAGAAGACGACTTTTTACACTGCTGGGAAACAAATACAAAACTGCACAGTGTATATACAACCACTGTCCTGCTGGAGCCAAGAGACAATTTCAAAGGTTGACAGTCTTTAGGCCTCATGCTCTTGAACAGGAATTAGGTACATGGTGCCTTTTTGGAAAGTCTGTTCCCAAAACAATTCTGGCACGTGAAAAAAGTCCTGTTCTGTGTGGTGTGGAGGGGAGCAGATCCAGCAGTGTTGGCTGTCAGGATGTAATGGAAGGAGCCATTGGTGCAGTGGGGTTGGTTCCCAGGGCTCACAGCTCCTGCCTGCATTTGGGGAAGAGCTCTTCCAAAGCCCTTGTGCAAGGTCTCATTGGAAAGGTTGGTGCCTCAAATGTAACCTCCCAAATTGTTTGTGAGTCTCAGAGAAGGAAACCTGGCTTCTAAAATTCCCAAGATTCCTGTGGAAGGCAGAGAGGGGGAATGCTCAACACTTCAGGAATAATGACTAACTCAGATTGCAAAGTCTGGCTGTGTAATGTCCCTGGCATCTGGGTTTGGAAACTGCCTCTCAGCATTCAGTGTGAAAACAGATTAGAATATCTGTCCATGTTTGTAAAGAACAATGTGAAATATTAGTCCCTAAACCGAAAAATTATGGGAAAGGGAGAAAGCATGACTACAATAATAACTTTAAATTTTCCTGTTTAATTTTAACTTTTCTCAGCATTTTTGAGCACTTGATTCACTTGATTGACTCCTGCCTTTTATAGGGATGACCCAGCCAGAAGGAAAGGAAATATTGCAGCACCTGCAGTTTGTTCTTTTATCAAAATGTGGCTGAATGCACACAGATGGCTCCGTGGGCTGGAGGGCTGCCCTCCCCTCAAGTTTTGACTCTTTCCCTGTGCCATTTCTGTAGCTAATCCTTCCTATCAGCAGACAGCTAGGAGCCAGCAGCCCATTGAAAAAGGAACCAGACTGAGGACAGGCTGCTGAGAGGAGTAGAAAAACTGTTCCTTTGAGGACTCTATAGATTTTATTTTTTTTTTCCCTGTGTAAAAGCATTCTTATTCTGATATATATGATGGGGGTAGGGGGCCACAAACTGTGATAAAAATACCTCTGAGCTTCACCAAAGCTCTTTCTACCTTTTCATAATTCAGGAGTCTGTCAATCAGAGGCAAAGGAGAGGAGGATGTGTGAGGCTGTGTGGGAGGGCTGGGGGCAGCAGAGACAGCAAATACCACTGTCCTCCAGACTGCTGCCAGTCCTGATTCTCAGGATATCACTGCAAATGGACAGGCAAGAGCAAGTGACCCCCTCTGTGGGAATTTAAATACATTCTTGAATTCATGGTAGGTGTAGGCTGCTCCTGGAAGGGTTCAGGTGCTGCCTCTGGGTCCCAGTTCAATGTAGAGGCTGGGCACTGTGTGTTTAGTGACACACTTGTGCTTGTGCAGGGCTGAATAATTTGCTTTATCATCAGAGAAGAGCTCAGCATGAGCTTCTACAGCACATGGAAAAACTTGCTCAGATAAGGATTGTCTTTTACTGCCTGTCTTTGAAGCTGGCTGCACAAAACTGAAATTGAAAGCTCTTGCGCCCCACCTCTTTCACAATACCTCAGCTCTTCCAGTTTTATGTCAGGTGAAACACAGAAGAGGAAGAATTCCTGAAGTGAGCAGTCAGTTCAGGCAAGGGATGTTTAAGCAGGTCAAGGTTTACTAAGAAGACAGCAAGGTCTGGAGGATTGCTGGAATTTTTCAGTAGTAATGTGACTTTGAAGATAAAATAGCTCAAGGTTTGGGCTGAAATACCATTCCTTCTCTTCTAGGAAGGCTTATATCAAGGGATAATGTGGAAAGATGATTTTAAATTTATATTCTCCCATTTTCCACAGGAAAACCTTACAATGTTGCTCAATCTGTGGTTTTGCCATTGTGTGAGTGTTGTTTTGTTTTTTCCCCTTCAAATCAATGCATCATTCCTTAGTTTCAAGCAATTCTTCACCCAAAAAGAAAACTTCAGTTCCAGAGCTGAGTTTTTTCCTTGGGACCAGTCCTGCCTGCTCTTATCTTCTGGCTCCTGCAGCAGGGCCAATGATAAGCCAGGACTCAGAATTCTTTCTTTGGACAATCTCCCTGACAAACACTTAGATGAGCAACAAGAAAACCTGAAAGAATGTAAAAGGCTCAGCCTTTCAGATCCTCTGAATCTTCAGAGAGATAAATTCAGGATTGTTTTAGCTGGGCTAATTTTGGAATTGTATTACTCAGGGAGGCTGCAGGGGGAGGTGACTGGGTGGAAAGCTTATTTCTGTTTGTCACAGGATCTAAATTCCCCAGATCCATTTTCTAAGGATTTTCCTTCTTTATCTTGAGTTTCTCCTGGCCCTAAATTCCCCTACTGCCTAACTGGCTGCTGCCTTCTGTCTCAGCACTGTGGGATGCTCTGGAATGACACACAGCCTGTGTTACTGTCATTATCTTGGCCTGAAGCCTGCAAGCTTGTGAGGCAGAGCAGTCAGTTATTTAGTGCCTTCCTTCCAGAGACAGAATAGCTGGAATCTGTGATTTCTGGTGCCTCTTGGATCCTCTAAATGTGGTGCTTTCTTGTTTGCCCCATGGCCTGTTCCTGTGTTGTTCTGAGCACACGGCACTGGTATCTCTCCCACTGTACACAGCTCTTAAACCCCAAGTTTTGCTTCTCAGTTCCTTTGCTGTTTGTGTGTCCCTCCCCTGACAGGGCACTTTGTTGCAGTTTGCAGAGCAAGGTGTTGCAATTTTGTGATTGTGTTGGGTGTCCAAACAAACTATAAATGAATTGCTTTTGGAGCCAGGCCGGTGGATGTTGCCTGAGCAAACAGGCTGTGACTCCGTCTGCCGGAGCACACCTGTCTCCTCAAACACGGGGGTTTGCTCTCTGTGGAGCCCTGGTGCCTTACCCGTGTCCCATCCCAGGAAGAGCCAGGTGTCTCCTGGCTGCAGAGCCTTTACAGCCCCGCCGCATCCCCGGGCAGGCTCCGGGCCCGTTATCAGCGCGGGGCGGGCTGGCCCGTTCCGTTCCGTCCCGCAGAGGAAGGAAGGTAGAGTCACAGATACTGACACACGGGAGAGAAGCCCAGATCAGTGGACAAGATGTCTGAGGCATATGATGCTTATCTGCCGCAGTGGGTGGAGGAGGAAAGGGCATCCCTTATCTCTTCTCTAGTTCCCAGCCCGCTCTGGCTGCTTAAGGAGGCTCACTGGAGTCTTCCCACATTCCCGTACCTTCGGTTCCTGCTGGACAGGAAACGGCTGCTGCTCCAACAGCCATTACATCTCAGCTGGTAGTGTCATTTACAGTCGGATTCCCAGGATCCCAAAGGGTTTGGGGTGGAGTGGGTGGGAGTGGGGTGGAGGGGCCGCTTGGTCAGAAAATACCTCCCTGGGAAAACAACAAAAACATTGAAACTTGCCTAATTTCTTGAGCAGTTGGTGAAGCTGGCCCGTGATACCGAGGTACATCAGGAAATCAAACTGACCCTTTGGAAAGAATTGGAAAGTTACAATGCCTGTAAGGCTTAAATGGTACAAAAAGGTAATTGCTGTTCAACATTACAGGATGGGGCTGACCATTCCATTATTATTTTATGTCTGAAAAAAACTTGGAAATACAGCATTTATAAGGGAGATTTCTATTTGTGCAGATGCTCCTGTGCAGCCGTTTGGGTATAGGAAGCTACTGAAAGCTGCAGAATTAATGAAAACAGATGTACAGGTGCTACTTGCAGTGAGAGAACACGTGGCTTGTGGCCTCTAAGGTCTGACATTTAGGCATTTTGAAAAGTGAAACTCCTGACCTTAAAGGGACCTTAAAGCTCATCCCATTTCACCTCCCTGCCATGGCAGAGACACCTTCCAGTACCCCAGGTTGCTCCAAGCTCTGTCTGTCCTGGCTCTGAGCACTTCCAGGAATGGAGAAGCCACAGCTCTTTTCTCACATCTCTTGGTTTGTGTGTGTGTGTGTGTGTTCAGTCTGAGCTGGCAGAGCCAGGACATGATAACTTGTGTTTCAACATCATTATCATTTATTTAAAATTTCATTTCTTTTGAATCAGTTCTGAAGGACTTCATAGATAAAGATATTTCTACAACTTGTGCAGTGCTACCTTCTGCCGGCTGCCACCTAAACCTTAGAGGCTGATCTGTCATCAACACAGTACTAGTGCACAGCTACAATCCCACTGAGGTATTTAATCTGGAATGAATGTGGGGAACAGACTGTCCAAATCTATCTCCACTGGTGATCTTCAAAAAAATCTCCCACTGTTGTTCCACTGTTTCCATTGGTGTCTGTGGGCTTGTGGAAGACCAATAACTTGGTTTGGAACTCTACCCTTGTTATGAAACAGTTTCATTGTAGTTGCCATTTAGATGAGTGAAAATTCTAAACAAAAGATGTTTTTGATGGAGGGAGACAAATAGAAATCCTGTGAACTCCTGTAACTGGATGCCTGGTTCTGCCTGTATCAGGGAAAAGCTTGCCTATCTCTGTGAGGGAGATTGGCATCTCTGTGTTGTTCATCCTGCACGTGGATATAATTAACATTCTATTGCACCAGTGCCCTCGGGGTGACCTTGGTGAGGTTCCAGTGCTGGACTCGCCTGTCTATTGTCTGACACTGGTTTACATCTTCAAATACGTCCTTCCTTCCTGTGCTCAGCAGAAACTACTGGGGCCAAGTGTGTGGCTCCTCCTGTCTCGTTGGCGTCTTGGTCTTCGTGGAAATTCCAAAACGACACAGAATTCCTTTTCCAGGCCCATTTTCCTGCCTTAGTTCCCTGATATCTTTAAATTGCTGACCTCTCTCACACCTACCTTCTGTCACATCCACTACTTGATTCACACCTTGTCAGAACATGATTTTGGCCAGAGTCTCACTACTGCCAGTGTTGGGTTAGCCTGGATTCAGGTCTGTAGGGAAGGTAAAGGATTCAAAAGCTCCTCAAACAGGGGTGACATGTGAAAATCCCATTCAGTGCAGCTGTCAGTATTTGTGTGTATGTGTGTCAACAGAGAGAGCTCTTTGGATGAGCATCTTTTCCACTGTCTTTTGTGTGTAAGTGCTCTCTTTCTTTAGAGCAAATTGCCAGGTGGAGATGGCAGAGAGGTGGGAGTATAAATAAAGAACAAAATCCTGCCTTCATTTATGTCCCTGTTCTTGAGTTAATGTTGTTACCTGGATATTGCAGACTGCAATCAGGGCCTGCTATTAGAGTATTGAAAGTACCAGACCCATTGACAAAAAAAAAAAAAAAAAAAAATTCTATCAAAATTACCCTCAAAGAAAAATTAGTCTCATTCAAAATGAGCATTTTTCTAGGAAGCATCTCCTTCCTTCAAAAATCATTGTGTCTATTGGCAAGCAGCTTTTAAAGCATGGAGTCAAATCCTTATGCTTTCAGTTTGGGGTTTCCCACTCCCCAGTTGAACATACTGTGTAGCTTTTGTGATGTGTGTTATTTTTGCAACTCTCTCCTCAACAAAGTGCATCTCTTCTTCTGGTGGTGACTTTGCACTCCATTGTACCTGTAGCATGTGAGGTTTTGTGGAATAGTTTGCCCAGTTGGTCTGCTGCAGTGTCTGTTCAGATAACCATTTTCCTGTGACATCTGTCCCTGGTGCTGCCCCACCCTGTGCATTCCCAGTGTCCCTGTGCCCCTGGAGCAGCACTTGGCTCTGCTGGGCCTGCACAGGTCATTCCCTGAGCCCCTGGATGAACAACTCTACTTCACAGCTCCTCTGATGAGGGTGAGTTGTGCTCTGGTCTTTCCAAGTGAGGCAACAGTACAATTCCCTTTTTTCCCTTGTTGCTTGTTTCATGAAAGAAGAGGAACTGAGTGTTTTGGGGGTCCTGTACTTCCCTGTTCAAACAGGCACTGAATGGGCACAATGGTTTGGGAATTGCCGTTGGAGGCAGGAATAGAGTCCCCTGCCTGGGATGAGGGTAATTGCTACTGAATTTTGGGCTGGACTGAATGAATGGGTTGCCTAAATGCCCCTCTGAACCACTCACTTGTCACTCCTACAGCTTTTTCATTTTAGAGACCCAACATTTCATTCTAATTGACAAAGTTTCAATGGCAAACTCCAAACCAGAAGCAAAGCATTCAAAGCAGGGAAAATGCAGGAGGCTCTGGAGGTCATTCATATATCAGAGGGTTTGGACATCACTCATCTGGAAAGAATTCAAAATTTGCCATATGTTTCTTTTGTAAAATGTTTGTAATGATATAACACAAATATATAAATATTGGAAAATTGGCCATTTTCCATGGTATTTAAAATATATTATGTTGTGCCATATAAGCCAAATTGTAAGGAAAGTGGTCAATTTTCTAAATTATTTCTAAAATGTTCAGTGCATTTTGATATATACATACCATAGTATGTCTAATAAATATATATTTATGCAATATGGTTCGGGAAATACATACCCATAAATGGGTGTATGTATTTTATATATATGTGTATATAAATGGAATATATATTGTTTTTCCTTATGAGTTCCTTTATTTATTCTCTTAACACACAGCTGACCCTCCACATGCATGCCAGGAATCCAGGGCTGTTTAGCCCTAAATGATGATGTTAATAATGTAAGTAATAACCCCTCTGAATTTTAAAATCAAATGTCATTGCTGATATGGTTGGAAGCTGCAGGGCTCTGCTTGGGCATGTCCTGGGCTGTGCAGGCTTGTCACTTCCCAGATTTTTCAATATGATTTCTGGAGGTTTAGGAAGTTTCAGGCTTTTGGAGACCCACCTGTGAAAGAAAAGTGTTTAAGTTGTGCCTCCAAATTCTGTTTTCCTTTTGTGGTTCTTCTCCTCCTGCCAACCCTCCAGTTCTGAGGAGACTTCAGTGGACTTCTGAATAACTCCAACAGTAGGAACCTCTGCCATTCAGAGGGAGAGGTCTGACCAAAGTGGTGTTGGGATAACGGGAGAGACTTTCTTCAAAGCATGGACTGGGGTAACTTGGAAGGAGGAGCTGACAGGCTGATCCCATCCTGCCAACATAAGGGCTTTTGAGAACTAAATTATTTTTAATCTAAGGTGTTAGAAGGGAGGTTAGAATTAGCCTTTAACTTGGTGGGTGTAGATTTTTCACACTGGGAATTTATGTAGCACCCCTTGTATTTATTGGGCAAAGCATTTTGAGTTTTGCTGAACCACTGTAGGGAAAAAATGGATTCAGTGTAACCCCAGAAGAAGCAGTTGGGTGCTGAACAGGCTCCCCAGGGAATGGTCATGGCTCCAAGGCTGCCAGAGCTCCAGTAATATTTGGACAATGCTCTCAGGGATGGGGTAGGATTGTTGGATGTCTGTTTGCAGGGCCAGGGGTTGGACAGGATGATCATTCTGGGTCTCTCCCAACTCAGAATATTCCACAATTCTATAACAAATTGCCAAGTTGTAATATCCACTCTTGCTTCACCTTGTCTGTCTGGGAGTGCAGACATATATTGGAAGGATAGGAGGGAAGAAGGGAGACCTGGGAGATATTTTACACTTGTGGAAAGGAGGTGGTGAGTGCGAGTGAGTGTGGCCACACAGATGGACCTCTTGTAACTTTGATGGGCAAAAGGTCTTCTGCTAAACTTCAAGGGGAGTTCCAGACACTGATCAAGGACCGTCTGTGTCTCTAAATTTCCCTTCTGACCTGTTCCTCCTGACTCATTAATCTACTGTAATTTAAATTTATGTCCTGTGCCTTCACAAATGATTTTCAACCCCTGTTCTTTGGGCATCTCTTGCTATCTACCACGTGAAATGTTCCAGCTTGATTTCATTTGGTGGAACATTCTTTTTCCTGTTCCATCCTCTCTCCCTGGCAAAAGTGACCTGCCCCAGCAGCACAGGCAGCAGCAGGTTTTCACATGTCTGCTGTTCTCTCCCTGCCTGGGAGAAGCCAGGGAGCTGCAGATCCGTGGCACTGCTCCGGTAGCGTGTTGGCAGGCACATGAAGCAGATTCTCCAGTCACCCTTAACGCCAACAGTGAGATTTATTATCTCCATTGCTCTTAGGGAAATTAGCCCAGGGAATTAATTTATGGTGTTTTGAAATGCTGTTGTCTTATCGAGTGACTGCTTGCTTATAGCCAAACTCCCTGTTACCTTTGGTCACAGAGATTGCGTGTTTAATGTGAGCTTTAACGGGGGCAATTAAAAGGGCACAAGTGAACACAGTCACACTCCAGGCCGTTTATGGCATTTGATCCTTGTACAGCAGGAATGACCCCTTCCAGCTCACCTTCTCTCTCAACATTGTATCTGGGAAGGGAGATAAATTCACAGTTAATAAAGATAAGGCTGGAAAACTCCCTTTGTGAACTTGTGAATAGCTCGCAAGTTGCAGTTCAGTTTGTAACAGCAGGATGCAGCAGTATCTCGTAATTCCATGAGCCAGAAGGAACCGCTGCTGAGGGAACAGGAATTGGGAAATGTGGATACCTTGGTTTCACTGTACTGGACAGCAAGATTTCAAGGGTTAAATCCTCTGCATTAGCATATTATTGATGAAGACCTTTCATTTCCCATGGTACACATTGCAATCTTTTGTGATTCTTCAGCACTTCTGGAGTAATGGTGCTCTTGGCAGGGACGGCTCTTGTGGGTACAGTGCTTATCCAAGCATCCACAATGGTGTTGAAGATGGAGTGGTGACTCTTGCCCTTGTCTCCTGCATTATTTATATTTGTATTATCATTAATTAATGATTTATGGAGCCCATTTTGCGAACCATGAGCCCATTTAAGACAGTATAAAGCAGTATGGATGTAAAGCATGCACACACTCAGGTGCTTGCCCTGTGCACAGAGGCAGCCACCTTTGGCTGGCAAGAGTTACAAAAATGTACAAAAACTATTTAGCCAGAGGGCAGAGCCCTGTATCCCAAGAGCTGGAGAAGGATAACTAGAATGTAATTATTCTGAATTGTTTTTAAGCATCAGCTTCTCTGCAAGTTGCTTGTTTTAGTTTGACTCAGTCTCTTTGCTGCACAAAGTAGCACAACCTCAAGTGGATATTCCCCCTTGAGAGAGTTCCATCTCCAGTACCTTCAGGATGTTGAGAGGGTTATTTCATCATGTTAATGGAGATATATGTGCAAGATACAGTGCTTTTCTCCTATGAAATTAGACACCCCCAGTTAAACAGGTATCTTGGGGTTTTGTATCAAACCACACATCTAGGAGTCCCCAAAGGGCTTGTTTTCCCACAGTCCCTGCAATGTTTCTCAGTGTTTTGCTCCTTTCATCCCAACTCACATGTACAGTTCTTTAGTTGGAAAGGTGCTCCAGGAGCTCCTCTTGAGCTTCCTTTTTCTTTTAATCATACCTGGTTGGCTCTGTTTGATATACCAAGTCTGTCTTTTTGAGGATTTTCTGTTACCTATCACTATCATGTGATGGCATTAAAGTTAGATTTCAAACCAAACTGATGCTCGAAAACATATGTTAAGAGAAACTTTGAGGAGGTCAAGTGACTGTGGTCACTTGTTCTTCATCCAAACAGCTTGTATCTGTGTCATTTTGGAGCTGGACAAAATGTCCTGGGCAGTCTTTTCCCCATAAACATAAATGTTGAGGTCGTCATGTATTGGGTGTAAAGATAAACATCCTCACTTGTATTTAAATGTCCATCTTCCTCTCTCAATCAGATAGTGGAGTGACAATTGTGTGGGGGATTTTTTTGTTTATTTTGGTTTTGTGGTGTGGAGCGCTCGTACGAGCTTGGCTCATGATGGAATATCTCAATCACTGGCATATCACACACAGGTTACATCAGTGCAGCTGAAAGCTCTCTCTGTAGTTATGCCACACAGGTTTACCTCCGTGCCCATAAAACCACATCCACCAGGGACCTCATCAATGCAAATACACTCAAGAGCAGCTAATGAGGATTTTAATTTAGCTTTAAATACCTTTGGTGCTGGGTAGGCCTTTACAGCACCAGGCGGGGAAATCTCCGAAGCTCTGGCGGCTTTCACCATAAATGTCACTGCACTGTATTTATTGTTTGTTTTAGCTGCGTTTCTAATGACCAAAAAGCTCATTTCTCAGATTACACCAATGCTGTGTGTTACTTCCCAGCACCTTGGTTTGTTTAAACACAGTGCAAAATGCAGGAGTTGGCCAGAAATAATTTTCCCTTCTGGGACCAAACGTGCGAGTGGGGGAGAACTGACAAAACATCTCCGGAAAGACTCCGAGGGAGACCCTGGGAAGGTCCTGACTTCACTGGGTGACAGGATTTTATGGAGGTGTGTGCTGAGGTGTTACAGATACCTGTGATCCTCTATCAGCATGGATCCTTGGAAGGACTTTCCCCAGGGTTACTCGATAAAGAACATTTTGCCGTATGTAGTTGAGCCAAACTTGTAAGATTAAGGCTTGTCTTGCCAATGTTTTATAACTGCCCAGACGTTTGCAGGCAACGATTACTTATTAATGCTGCTGTTATATTGAGTGTCACCTTTCCTTCTAATTCCTTCAATCCTCAGTGAGTCATTATAGACTTCAGAGCTGACTTCAACCTTTCTCGAGGCCTGTGTTTGCCAGACCCTATCAATGGGAGATTTATTGCCCTGAGGTGGTATTTTCCAGCCTTGGTCCAGAACCGGTCTCGTTTACGACAGGGTAGGGGCAGAGTTTTCAGAGGCTCACAGTCTTGGTGCTTGTTTGAGGTTTGAGGCACCTGTCTTAGGGTGTTACATGCTCCCACTATGAGGTAGTTCTGGTGCTGCTCCTCCTCTTCTTTTTCCCTTTATTTTTTTTGATTTTCTCTCATCTGACACTTTCTCTCACAAACTTTCAGGAGTCCCTTTTGCACCATCTTTTCCAGCTGATCTCCTACCCTTGGAGTGCGCAGAAATTCCAGTTTTCTTCACCTTTTCTGCCTCTGCAGTGGACTCCTTCCACAGCCACTCTCTTTTCTCTCTTTTCTCTCTTTTCTCTCTTTTCTCTCTTTTCTTTCTTTTCTCTCTTTTCTCTCTTTTCTCTCTTTTGTCACTTTCCTCACAGTCCCAAGTTTTTGTAACCCCATTTGTCCTGCGCAGAAAATTTATATCTGGTCGTATTCTGGGATCTAGCAAGAAAACAATCGGAGTCACCAGCTGGCTATGATTTAAATCAGGGGGAGAAAACCAAGATCCCTAAATCCCTTTTACCCAGACACTGAGATGCTGGGCTGTATCATCCCATGTCCTACAGTAGTAGAACACAAAGTGTTGGGCAAAGGGGCCTGATGAACTGCTGAGATAATAGTTCTTTGCTGTGTTTCTCCAACTGGTTTAGGATTTGTAGTGCAGGCTTCTAGCAGTCTGTTTGCACAGCTGGAAACCTGCTGTAGCCAGCATGATTCCTCCATTTATAATGTCCTACTGCCTGACGTGTTTGGTAGCTTTGGTGAGGTGCCTCTCAGATCTCACAGCAGGGCCTGGCCTTTCCGTCAGGAATGCACCATCCCTTCAGCTCTGTGGCCAGCCTCAGCAGACACCAAGGATTAGCTCTGCATAAGCTTGAAGTACAGACAAAACGAGGTGAAAATCCTCCATCTGGCTTTTCTTAATAGAGTTTGCATCATTTGCCTTCCCCAGGTGACAGGATTAAGTGTCCAGTAAACATGAGAAATACCCTTCTGTGTATACATTCAGGCACTATTAAAAGCCCACTACTACGAGCCTGTGCTCCAAATCCCAGCTTTCTCAGCTGTTTAAGGCCTGGCTCCTACACCCAAGACACTTCACTGCTTGACAGCTGCTCCGTGGCCTATATACAAAATGAGTCCGAAATCTCAATTTCATCATTCCAGGACTTGCAAGTGCATCACAGAATCACTCTCACATCTTGACAGCCTGGAAGGACATGCTGTAGATCTGGAGTTAGATTAATTCCTCTTGGAATTTTGGAAACAGGCCTGCAACGCCAGGCAGAGGTGGAGAACCAGAGACTTGGCAGGGAAAGTTTTCCCTTTCCAGGCATGTACGTTGTGTTTGAAGCCTGAAATGAAAGCAAAATTTTCCAGCCCTTTAAAACTTGAAGAAATCTATCCCTCTGTCCCACCTTCTACCATGAAATTGTTTCCTTCCTAACACCTGTTTGAGGCTGATGCAGAAGTCTATGTGTTGGCCTGTCCAGGGAGACATGGTGGGCTGGCAGGAGCCACCCCGCAATACGTCAGCAGTTACTTCAGTTCACAGTGACAGCAGCTGCTTTGCTCCACGCCTCATAAAGCCCTGAACAAACTTTTACACATTTGTGCTGAGAGAAGGGATAGATACTCCTTATCCGCCTCCCCGCCGGCGCGCAGCACGGCCCGGCAATTCTGGCGGGGCCGCGGTTATCAGGTGAGCAATGAGGAGGAGTGTGAATGGAGATAGGGGCTGGGCTGGGCACGGTGGCAATGAGCAGGTTATTGCAGCTCTGCTGGCGCCGGCGGGGCTGGCCCGGGTAGCCCGGTGGCCTGCGAGGGAGGGCCCTGCTCAGATGGCTCCTCACCCACACGGCGATGAGTAAACAACACCCAACGTGACATCCACTGCCAGCCCTTGCTGTCACCTACCTTCCTTTATGGGGGAAGGTGAACTTTCACCTCGCCTGTTTGCCAGGTCTCCCTTTTGTATTTGCCCTGTCAAAACTAAAGCAAAGGAAGAGTTGTTCAGTAGTGTTCCTCCTCACAACCTGCACATCCTCCCCAAAATATTTCCCATGGTGGTTTCCAAGCAGTTCGGAGCATCTGTCTGTGTGCTGGCTTTTCAAGGCTCTGTGCAGAAATTCACTGTCCTGCTCACAGACTAACCCTCCTCTAAAAACCAGAACCTGTGTTACCAGATTTGTCAATGAAGACAATTCAACTTCAAGTCTGAGGTTGTCTTTGCCAATCCAGCTGTTCAAACTGTGGCTCTAAGTCAAATATCTTGCAGCACGGTAATCATGGGGATATGAGAAACAAGGGGCTATAATATATCAAGTTGTTGTTTCCATTTTTTTCATGTGTTGTGATATCAAGAGGTACAGAGGGTTAATGGCAGGTGTGGAAACAGAAGTGAGTTGTCTGATCTTGTGTGAATATATCTAAAGATCATCATTAGATTACTGAATTTTCAGTTTCTTTGGCAACCTTTTCTTGAAAGTAATCTCTTTTCAATTAAAACACCACACTTTAGATTTTTAATGCTAATTAAAGATGACATTTTTTACAGTATCAAGAACCCTCTTTTAATACTGTCAACCGATACGTGTTCAGAGTTAAGTTTACGGGAAGATTGAAATAAAGAAGGAATTGTCCTCAGAAAGGAACTAAGAATCTCTCCTGGCAGTAGTGAAGTGAGAGATGCTCAGGGAGAAGGGCCATGGGGGTATGATCCGAGCCCCTGGAAATGCAAAACCTTCTTGTGCAATCTGGGAAAGCTTGACTCTCATTCTGACCAGTTATCAGAGCATTTCTTCATCCCAGGGGTGTTACTAAGTGACAGTGCTGTAGGAGACAGAAATGACAGATGATTCAGAAGGAAAAGCAATGCTTAACTCGGACACCAATTGCCCTTCCCCTTGTCATAGGAAGTGCTTTACTAAATGGTGTTTCTAAATATACTTTCTGATTTCTCTGCAGACTCTAGATAATCTTTGTTCTCAGGAATTCTGAATTGATCTGAGATACTGAGTTCTGACAATCTTCTGTAACTAGCAATGCTCCATTAGCTAATTGCTCAGTGACAGTGACCTTTCTGGGTAAGTCCACATGACAACCACATAAATGCCACCCTGCTGCTTCCTGATTAACTTTATAAACCATTTGCTGTATAGCTTTATTCCTCAGCTAATAGCACCTTTGGCTTCACGTGACTTTGAGTGTCAGGGCTGGTCCAGGAGACCGACTTTGCTTGTTTGGAGTCCACAGGGAAGGTCAGCCTTCTTTGCAGGAAATACCTGAAGAATTTCTTTGGGGAACCCAATCAACACCTTGTGGATCCCTGTTCCAGTGGTGGTGTTGGACACCCTGCCCATGACCTGGCAGTGGTGGAGCTTGTTCTATGTATAGATATGAGATCAAAGAGTGATGAGCAGAAGAGGAAATATGGGTGGACTAATGGTCTTGGCCAGAGCTGTGTTGCTTTGCTGGCTTGGTGTTGTGTCAGGAGAAGGGTGGCCTAAGGCAAGAGAACAGAGGTGCCTGGCAGTGTGTGAGCGGTGCTGCTCCTCTGGTACAAGAAGGTCCAAGTCTCGGGAGGTTTCAGTGGGCAGGCAGTGCTCTGAAGGGCTTTCCAGGGTCTAACACCCACCCTGACCCTTCATGCATCTGTGATCTGGAGTGATAAGGGTTTCCCATATTGGGAGATACTAGCCCAGTATCTAATCATGGATCGTTTGGGAGACAATAGAAAGACAGGACAATTGTAACTGCTCCATCCTTCCTCCCCCATGTCGGTACCCAAGGCATCAGAAGAGTTCAATGTCCTGTGCTTAAATGCACATAGCAACGGCCTAAGTAGTGGAAAATTTAATCAAACTAGGCCTTGTTGTGAGGGCAGTTGATGTTCCAGGTCTTTGAAGTATTTTCCTTCCTCTTTAAACCATTGTGTTTACCTTTTAACAGCATCTCAAATAAACATCTGCTTTTTTTTATTGTCTTACTATTTTTATTTTTACTGTGCTTTGGACTCTACTTAAGACAGCTGATTTATGCCTAGGCCAAATATGCAGGCTGTGGGATAACATCTCCAAGGTTTGATATCGTTCCCTCCTGTAGCTTAGTTAAAGATATGAGGCCATGTTGTGGAGTCATGATTTAAGCCACCAGCTGTGGGTTAGAGTTTAAACACCATTTAGTGCCTCAGCCCTTTGCTTCTGATCTGGAGATAACAAGGAAGTTAAATATGGATCCAATCTGGATGGAGATCACAACCATGGCTTATGTGGGTGTGGTCTATAAACTTCTATGATAGTCTTGGATACTACTGAGAGATTTGTGGCTATCTTGTCTTGGATCTTTAAGGATCTGCCTTTCACAGGGAGAGACCAAGTTACAAGTGGTTGTGTTGCAAAAGCCCTTAATAATCCTGGGTATGTGCAGAGGGTTGATGCTGGCTGTGGGCTTTGCTTTTGGATCTATGGAGGTTTCAGTGGAGGCAGGAGGAAAATTAATCTGACACCCTTAGAAAAAAAAAGTTCTCCCTGTTTCTGGTCTCACACTGTGCTCGTTACTACACAGGTTGTGGCGTCCTGGTCACTATGTCAACCCTGGAGCATCCATCTCTCAGCTGACAAATCCTAAGGAAGAATTAAGGATGCAGGTTGCAAAGCCTGATGCAAGTTTAGCTTCAGCAAGCATTGAATAAGATTGAACTTAGAGAGTGGGGAAAAGAGCATCTCAGCAGAGATTTTGGTGAAGAAAGAAAGAGGACAGTTTGTTGGAGCAATTTTCTTGTTTCTCTTTTGATATCTTCCACTTCTGCTGTTTTTTAGGACCCCCTCTCTAGTCCAGTCCTGTTCAAGTTCCTGCAAAGAGCATTTTGTCTGCCCAGAATACAGCATGGTTTAAGTCCTGACAACCAGATTTCTAAGACTGCTTAATTAGATGTTTCCTTCTCACCCTAGGGCAAAGTAAGCTGTTGGTGCCATAGTAAAGGCTGGTTGGAAGTAGCTGTCATCCCAGTGACAAGAGAAGCATTGTTGATCATACTGGGGCCTTTTTCCAGGTTTTTGGATGTGTCCTGTGTCACGCATTTGCACGGAGCAGAGGTTGCCTCAATGGACTGTCTGTGCCTGTGCTTCCTTACACACTTGTGCAGTGTTGCTCCACACTCAGCCCTCAGAGTTGTTTTGAATTTGGTGACAGTTGATTTATGGTGAGATGTATAATGGTGTAACCAAGGGCAGAACAGGCTCCAGGGTATAAGCCTGGTGCTGCTCCCTCTGAAGTTAGGAATAATAATCCTGATGGCTGGTTGAAAAAAGGCTTGCAACTGTTCTGCCACCCCAGAGTCTTTTCCTTCTGGCAACATTTCTGTGGACTTCAGTGCAGAGAAATTATGTTCTCTATCTCTTTGCCCTTTTATTCCCCTGGGTTTTTTTCTTTTACTTCCTATGCCTCATTTGTTCCACTGTTCTAAATCATAAATAGTTCTGGTAGTAAAACACATCTACCGGGGGTTGTATGGGCTGTTCTTGCAGTTCTTGTTCCTTTGATGCATTCTTCGAATCCGTTATATCTTTCTTGGAGCCTGAAGAGATGTGACAAGACAAGTAATGCAGCTGGTGAATATTTTAGCATCCCACTTGGAGCACTTGAGAGCAGTCTGGTAATGTTCTCAGTGTCGTTGAGTTATTTTCACATGGTTAATGCAGTGTCTTCACTGCTCCAAAGGATCTGAACTCTAATATCAACTCAGATTTTGGGTGAAGAACACTTGAATCTCTTTCCCTGGATTTGTTTGGATGTCTGGTCCTGGGATCTTGTGTTGCTGCCTGGCTTTCCAATGCTGCTGAGAGAAGTGAAAACAAATGCTACTGCATTGCCCCGAGGAAGTTCACCTGCCTTGCACCAGAGATGGCCCAAGGTTTTAATCACAGCTTATGAAACCTTACACTTGGTTGATTTTTAGGTAGGATCAGTGCAGTGTGGGGTTCCCATTCTGCTGCAGCCTTTGCTGCAAAACCAAAGTTTTGGCCCCTCAATTCAGTTGAAGCAGCCATGCTGAATATCTTGCTGGACTTCACCTGTAATTTTCAGATTCACACTCATTGCCCAAGATGTTTTCAGGTAATGCAGCCTCTCTAGAGGTGCAGTTGGTGGGGCAGGAGGGACCTGCAGCCATGATTCTGTTAGTGGTGGCCTTGGGAAGAGCATGGCTTTGTCACACTGACACAGATAAGTGGTGTACTGTGGCAGAGCAATAGGAGAGGTCTGACTTCCCTGAGCATCATCTTCTACTGCTCTAAAGCCATTACAGCTTAACTTCACTGAACATTAAATCAGACATTCAGTGGTCATACTCCTGGGCTTCTACAATGTTCTGAAATGTTTCTGTAGATTTAACAGAAATGCAATGAGCAAGCTTTTCAGTTCAAGGCTAATAGATAAATATGCAGATAATTTAGAGAACTAAATGGGCAGTGTTCTTTCTCCAAGACTTTTAAAAATCCCTCTGTCAAATAATTTAGTGAGAACATAAATAAGAGATAAATGACAGGAACATGAATGCATATTGTAATTTTTGTATAAACTTGGCAAGTTTATGCTTTACCCTCTTTTTCTGTATGCCCTTGCTGCTGCTATACTGAACAATGCCACTCTGAATAGCACAGTGGACATTATTTTCAGTGTTTTAAGGTGCAGCTGTTAGTGCTGAGGTGACAGAGGGATTCATACAGTCAGAGTCTATTCTTACCTGTGATAAGCACTCTGAATTGCAGCCATCAGCTGCCCATACAAATGTGGGCAAATGTTTCTTCATTGGCTTAAACCATACCATAATACCAATACAAAGTTATATCTAGTCACAATATAATAACATAATAACAATATAAAGTTATTACAATAGCAACTAGAAGACATAACTAAGATCAAGTCCCTGTTTTATGCACCTAGAATGAGTGATGACCTCAAAAATGGAAAAATCACATTTTAAAAAGAGAAAAGTAAGATTCTTGCAGCCATTTCACAGATAGGAAGCCTGAAGAACAGTCAGTTGTGTGCTTGATGTCACAGGGGTTGCGTGACAGAGCTGAAATTGGTCTGCACATCCAGTTTTAATGCCATGGATTTCTCCTCTTCCTGGCTTATTCCTTCTTGGAACTGCTGGTGTCTTACACACCACTCCAGCTTAGCCCAGGCTGTCTCTCATTTGACTCTTTTTGACAGAATACTGTGTGCTACTTTTAAAAGCCTCCTGGGCTTGGAGCCTTTGGAAGCTCATCCCTCCCGGAGGCTGCCACTGACAGCTCTGCTGGTTCCTACTGGCACTGCTTGGGAGTGTTGCAGGGGGATGGAAACAGGGTGTAACTGATCTGAAGTGAGGGCATGTTCATGGGATTTACATCCTGGGGGCCAGAGGAAAAGGGCTGCAGTCAGTAATTCCACTCCCTTGTGTCTCCTACTCCCCACTTTCTTTCTGTCCCCTCTGTTGGGACATCAGAGGCAGCTTCTTGTTGTGAGTAGTCACTGAGATGTGATGGACATGTCAACTCAGGACAGGGTTTTCCCTCAGGGCAGAAAGCCTTTAGTAGGAAAGGTGGAATTTTAAGGGTTCTGGACTGAAAAAAAAAAATAGAGACAAAGATAAGCCAAAAAATTACTACCTGAGTGACTGAGAAATGGAAATCTGGTTATAGAAGGCATGCTCTGGGCTGGGGAGATTCTTCATGTGCTTCTAAAATCTCATTTCCTCAGAGACTGGGGCAGAAATTGTGACATTGAATTTCATTTTCCTTTACATTTGTGTACCAAAAATAAACCCTGCCTAAGTCATTCAGTGTCTTCTTGATGGTTTAGAAGCAGTCAGGATGACAACAGCTACTGGTCAGAATTGTCAGAATCAAGCCTCATTATCACAGCTTGCAGTATTTGACCTGGTGCTCTGGCCAGGAGGAGACATTCAATAGGGTGCCAGATTCCCTTTGAATTAAGATCTTGCATATGGAATTTGTGCTTCCTAGAAAGATGCTCTTCCTACTCACAGATATAATCCGGGGAATACTGGTACTGAGGGAGAGTGGATGGGGAGCTGGGCACCTGCAGCTCTCTGTCCCAAAGGCCATAAGGGGTAACCAGAGTTACAGAGAATGTTTCCCCTCTTTGGGAGAGGGTTCAAATGCATGAAGGGTGTGGTTTGCAGAGGAGTCCACACCTGTATTTTTACAGATAGAAAAGCTGCACACTTTGCAGCATGGCTTTGTTTTAGCCTCGTGTGCATGGTCAGTTCCTGACTTCCCTGCTCTCTTCCCTGCCTTCTTTCATCCTCTGTCCATCCCTCTCACTGAATCAGATCAAGACCTGAGACAACATCTTGGTACATTTTAGTGTCCTCCAAAATGTTTGTCCATTTTTTCCATTGAAACCAGATTTGTTACCAAGTTTTCATTTAGAACTGCAGTTTGCCCTTCAGATGTGTTCAGCCCTCTAAGTCAGGAGGCAAAGTTTGAAAATACTTGTAAGAAGGCAGAACAGATGTCAGAAAACTTTGGACTTTGATGTATAAATCTTTTATCAAGGTCTTCAGAGCTGTCCAGATGTAATCAGACCTCGTGGTTTTGAGAATCCTGACTATTTCTGTGGGAAAATTCTTCATTTTCTATGCACACTAGGTTTTCAGCAGCACAAAAATAAGCTAGAAATGTATTGTTTTAAAAATACTGGCATATCTAGATTTTTATCAAGTCTCCATAAAAAGAAGAGGGTTTGGCCTAAAAACTGTATACAGAGAAGATAAATCTTATATCAGTGCACAGCTTAAAAAAAGTCCTTATTTTTAGCCAAACATATAAATACCTGCCTTTTTATTTTTATGGGGTTGTTTTCTTTTTACATCAAAAAATAAACTATAGACAAGCATGGGAAACAATAAATCTGGGTGTGTCAAGTAGTAAATGCTCTAAGAAGTTCCCATTGCATAGTGGTATGAAGTTCCTCTGGGAACATATATTTTTATATACATGTCAGAGGTCTAAAAATACGTTACTAGAATAAACCATAGTGTTAGAAAAGAGGAAGAGGACTTTCCAATTTGTTTTGTTGTTCTGTTTTGCAAATGAGAATTTGTAATCTGAATGGGAAAATATTTTTTTTTTCAAAACCTGTGACAGAAAATGATCCAGATTAGATTGAGTTAAGTGAAACTAAGACTGTGGGACTGATCCATTAGGAAATGCATTGTGTTCCTCTGGAAATGAGTGCTGATCTTTGCATCTGAAATAACTGCTGGTCTTTCCATCTTTGGCCAGAGCTGTGTCAAACCCAGCAGTCCCAAGGGTTGTTTTCCCTCCAGTGCAGGCAGATGATGAATCATGGAATGGTTTGGGGTCTGCTCTGCCAGCATTGCTTGGGTGGTTGTGCCTGAAAGGGTGAGACAGGATCCAGACTTTGAGTGAGATGATGTGGATGATCAGCCCCTTGTACCTCTAGCTTTGGAAGCCTTTCCAGAGGTTCTACACAAGGTGCTGCTCCCCCAGCCTGGGCGTGGGGCACAGAGTCTGGCAAACAGGGGTGCTGTGCTGCCTTTACAGCTGCCAGGGCCCAGTGTCCCACTGTGGGTCACCAGAGTAGCTGGAGATCACTCCAGCCCCATCAGCCCCCCTCAGGAGGCCTGGCCACAGGTGCTGAGCTTTGGGAAGTCCCTCCTGGCTTTGTTGTGAGCAGGATGGCCCTGGCCTGTGTGTGCTGAGGTCCCACCCCAGGGCAGTGCGTGTGAAGCATGGTGCTGGGATGGGATCTGGGCACGGGCACAGCAGATCCTTGCTCCACTTCCAGTGGAAAACAGGAAACCTGCAGGGTGGTGCCTCCTGTCCATGCCAGACTTAGGGCAAGCAGCTCCTTTAGTCACACTAACTCTAACCTTGCCTTTGATATTTATGTTTCCTTGAGCTGGAGCAGTGCTGGGAGGCTGCATTTGGAAAAGGAGTTTTTGGGGGGCTGAGTACACATCCCCACACGTGGGTGCACACACCTTCACTCACGGACACACAGCCCTCACTGATGTCAGGAGAAATGGCCAGTCGCTGCTCCTCTGCAAAACTGTTCTGTACCTGGATAAATTGAAGACTGGTTTGGAAACAGATTGTCTGTCTTATTTATAATGACCTAATCAGGGAGATCAAGAGAGCCTTTTTACCTGTGTTTTCTAATCAGAACATGCCACCAAGTCTGTTTGCTTATCTCTTGAACCTCTGCTGTCCAAACAGAGCACAGGGTATCTTTGCAAAAGGTGAAGTCCTGAAGCCCGGTCATCAGAGGGAGAGCTCAGGAAGATTTAGAAAATACTGGTGTTATTCTGCTGCAGTCCATCAGCTGGAAGTGCTGGGGCTCATTGCTGAAGGTGGATCTGGCTCCTCTCTTAGCTGGCACTGGCCTGCAGGAGATGGGGTGTGCAGTGCTGGTGACCCCAGCTCATCCTGAACAGCCCAGAGGCAAATGATGCCCTGAGAGACTTGTGTAACCTCGGGTGCAGGAGGGAATGTTCAGATCAGAAAGAGCAATAGTCACTGACTTCACTGAGCACAGACCCCGTGTTAGTGTGGGCTTGTTGTCATGGGCAAAGTCAGTTCTTTCTAATTTTGTCTTCTTTCTACATATTCTGGCAATGAACTCGCTTTTCAAGAAACTAGACTGGAATAGGCCAGCTTTTTTGGGGGGGAGTTTTTTTGTCAAGAAATAGACAGTATAGATTGTGTGAGTGAAGAAGAGGCAAGTACTCCATTACCTTCCAGTTACACCCAACACGTCTCTGGTGTATAAATAGCATGAAGAGTTAAGCCCTCCTTAGTATTTCTCCTTCTTCTCTTGTATTGTGACTCAGTGATGACTGTGGTGACTCCCCTCAAACAAACACCTCTCCCCCCTCCACCCCTGTGCAGAGATTCTTCTCCTTCCCTTTCTTTTTTTGCCAAGATAAACTCTGTGTGTAAATTGGATGAGCACTGAGTACATTAAGGGGGAGGGGGTGGAACAAAAATAAGACCCTAATTAATAGTTTTGTAACTAAGGGAATGAGAGGAGAATAATTCAAGGAATAACAAGAACAGCTTTCAATCTGTTACTTGCTGTGTGTTTGTGCATGTAGTTGTACACTAAAATAATTCCAGCTGTTCTTCCTTCTTTTAATAATGGTTCATTGCTTTCCCGTTGTGGGGCCATATTTGGACAAACATTAACCAGATCAAAGCCTAATGGATAGTTATGATGGCTCTGATTCAGCAAAGCACTTAAGCACAGTGTTTCATTGTAACTTCAATGGGACATGCTTTGACTTCAGCAAGATATAAGCCCTGCTCCAGCCAGTGACAGGAGAAATGCCTGTGTGACTTGGCGTGGCTGTGTGTGCTGTGCTTAAAACTCTAAGGTAAAGTGAGTTCCCATTCTAAAGAAGGATAATGGAGCCTTCCTCCTGCAAGGTATCACTGTTGGACTAAGCACCCCTTTGCCTTCCTTAGTCTTGGCCATTCCCATTGTGGAGATTTAATAGCTGTGCTAGAGCCAGAGTCAGTGCTAGAGCCAGAGGAGGTTGTGGAAACCAAGAATTCCAGTTAAAGGGAGGAAAGACAGAGGAATACCGTGAAGAAAGAATGGGAATGTGCCCACTGAGCAGGGCCTCTGACTGCTGTAACTGCCAGAAGATTCATCTGTCCCCAGAAACTGCCTCTGTCAGTGCCTTATAGCAGGTACTTAGGAAGAGTTTTAAGAAACAGGAGAAAAGCTGAATACTCCCTTCCTTGATGGGAGTCAGTGGCCTGGGGACATGCTGAGCTGGACACTACATGTGGACTGTGATGGTTATTTTCTGCCCTTCCTGGCAGAAAATAACCCACAGACCCCACAGCCAGGGTCCCTGCAGCCCTCCTGGTGCTGGAATGATTTCATAGGAGAGAGTTTCACTTTTGAGCAAGACATGAGGAAAAGAGGCTGAAATGATTTTTGCTGAAATCTTCTTGTTGATTCCTCCTTGATGGCATAAAATCTTAAGAGTACAATTTTCTTGTCTCATCCAGGCCATTAAAGTGTTATAAATTATGGCAGCTTCTAGGATTTAAGATACTTTTTTAAGTGGCTGGGCTACACCGCCTTGGAAACACTTGGAATTCCCCTTTGTGATTGTCTGGGAGTTATTTATAGTAAGCCCTTACTCTGATGGCAGAGTCTACATCACAGAACTGCTGATTTGGAGGGGGAGTAGTTTCATTTAGAAGTTTTGCTCGCTGTGTTTGCCATTTCATGTTTCTGGTTTTTAAGCTGCTGTCACGAGTGAACAGAAGCAGTTTGTGGCACATTGCCACCACACACAGGGCAGGCTTGCTTTGCTTGGAGCACTCCCTCTGGAACAGCTTCCTGATGGGAACATCATTATCAGCATGGCCTCGTGTATTTAGCCTCTGATGGGCCAGACTGTCCTGAGGTTCCGGGGTGAAAGCCTGGAGAAAATGGAGACATCAGGGGAGGAGAGGGAGGGGAATTTAATTTCCTTTGCCCTGACACTGATGTTATTGTAAACTCTCTAAAATGGCACTTTCTGGCTCAGAATTAAGTAGCCACAATGACATGTCCCAGTTTGTCCAGACTGATTTTCTTGTCCAGTTAAAGTGGGAGAGTCTTACGTCTTTAAAGCTTCCTAGCTCCCAGGAGGAAAATGCCAAACTTGTCAGAGAAAACAAACAGTGGCTGTCCCAGCCTGTGTGTGTTCCGATTAACGAATCTATTAGGCTATAAAACCTGGGACCCCCTTTCCTGGAGAAAGAGCATACATTAGGAAGCTGTTGACAGTTCCTAAGTCTGACCCCTTGCACAGAGCTGGAGACCTATCAGCAGCTCCGAGGGGCTGTTTGTTCCAGGAGGTCTCGGAGAAGTTTTTGACGCTCCGTAAATGCCAGATGCGTTCTTGTTGTTCTTGTTTTAATCTGTAACGTGGGAGGCCAGAGGGAGAAAAAAGGAGGAGCCGCGGCACAGCTGAGCGTTCCTGTTCTTTTGGTGTAATCAAAACGTGTTTGGAGGCACATTACCTTGGGCTGGGATATTGTTGGCTCCCTCAGAATGAGCAGGGCCTGCTGTAATGGCAAGTTCCTTGGTGGGTTTGCTGCAGTTACAGCAAACACCCAGTGTTGCAGTCGATGGCATTCCGTGCTTTCAGCTAAAAGGCAAGGAATCACCAGTGTTGCATTCAGCATTCACTTCC
The DNA here is from genome assembly GCA_037834095.1 of Argya squamiceps. Classification (NCBI taxonomy): domain Eukaryota; kingdom Metazoa; phylum Chordata; class Aves; order Passeriformes; family Leiothrichidae; genus Argya; species Argya squamiceps. The sequence continues at coordinate 4,979,325 of JBBMKD010000044.1, read as the reverse complement.
CAAGGAGATGTGGATCCACAGTTCTGATATTTGAGGACACACAAACCCCATTTTACAAGAAAAGGAGTTAAGCCCTGTATTCTTGGTGTATTCCTGTGAAAGCAATTACCTCTTCCTTGTTTCCCTCTGCCCCTTTTCCTTGTGCTGTTGCTTGTTAGAGAGACAGCTTTTTTTCTCTGGCATTATGGTATTCATCAAGCAGAAATGCAAATCTCTCCTGCACTCCTTCATACACTCTGCTGAGTGGTTTTACACATGGAATATTGTTGGAGCATTTCTCTTATGAGGAAGGGCCCAGGGAGCTGGGGCTGTTCAGCCTGGAGAGGGGCCTTTAGCCCTGGCTGTCCCTGTGTGCAGGGAGGGGCAGAGCAGGCCCCAGGCTCTGCTCTGGGGGCCCAGCAGTGGCACCAGAGGAACAGGCAGGGACTGAGCCCAGGAGTTCCC